>JABMCL010000650.1:3002500-3027500 GCA_018857735.1 Alviniconcha marisindica
CTGCTGCTGCTGTCGTTGTTGCTGTTGTTTTCGTCGTTTTTTGTTTTGTTTTTTTGGTTGTTGTTCTTTTGTAACTGATGCCATAGTGTGGTTAAGTATCTTATTATAGATCCCTGTATTGAAATTTTCTTGTCGTGTTATAATGAGATTCTGTATCTCCGCCTCTATGTCTCTGTCTGTCTGTCTGTTCGCTTATTTATTTATTCATGAATTTATCCATCTTTTATTTTAACGTGTTTGTTCTCGATTGTCTGCCGATTCTGCATGTGGAAATCTTGATGGGTTTGCACACAGTGCTTTTCGCTGAAATGTCAAGCTGTATATTTAAAGGTCAATGCACAGGCTGCCCTTTTGTCTAACTTTAGGTCGCGTGCAAGCTTGTTTCGATCCAGCGAAGCCGACACATCCTTCGGCAGGTAAAGACAGCCGTGTCAATCATTTAATGCTCTCAGTCAGCGGGTACAATCTGGGGTGGTTCAGCCCACAGTTCTGTGAAACCAGGGATTTGACATTGCTGAGCACATGACTGATATGGATGGTGGCTTTAAAACGTCTTAGTTCTATTTTATTTTATTTTATTCTGTTTGGTTTCATTTTATTACTTTATTTATTTTATTTCACTTCTAGATTGATTACAAATTAAGGTCGATGGGGCCCAGTTCAGTGATTTAAGTACTAGACGTGATTTGTGTTTTCTTTTTCTTTAATTAAAAAATCAATCAATCTATATATTGTTGAAGATCCGTTTATCTAAAAATCTCAACCTGCTGTGTATGTGCATTGGCGCGCGAGCGTGTGCGGTGCTATGACGTAACAGTGACGCATTAGGGATGACGCTCATGCCAAAGGGGTCCTGTCCTTAGAGTAACGTACTAGGGGGAGGGAGGTGCATTGCCCTGTGACGGCGTTTACTGATCCGGCTTACCAGTGACGTACTAGTTGCCGTTTTCAAGCCAAACAGCTTGTCTTTAGAGAGTAACAGTAATAGACTGGATGTGAACCTTGCTAACAACGACTGACATATGGGTAATATTGTTTTCAGCCCAAAGAGGTACTGTCATTAGAGACTGAGTAAACGTTCTGAAGGTGCAGTTCCCTGTGACCTGACCCACTGTAACAATGCCTGACATATCCGTAATATTGTTTTCAGCCCAAAGAGGTACTGTCATTAGAGACTGAGTAAACGTACTGAAGGTGCAGTTCCCTGTGACCTGACCCACTGTAACAATGCCTGACATATCACTAATGTCGCTCTCAGGCGGTCAAGGAGGTGCTGTCGTTAGAGCGTAACGTACGGGAGACGCGGTTCCTTGAGCCCTGACATGACGTAACATTAATGCCTGACATATCACTAATGTCGCTCTCAGGCGGTCAAGGAGGTGCTGTCGTTAGAGCGTAACGTACGGGAGACGCGGTTCCTTGAGCCCTGACATGACGTAACATTAATGCCTGACATATCACTAATGTCGCTCTCAGGCGGCCAAGGAGGTGCTGTCGTTAGAGCGTAAAGTACGGGAGACGCGGTTCCTTGAGCCCTGACATGACGTAACATTAATGCCTGACGCATACTTAACAATTTGTTGGTAATGATTGATGGAGGAAACAATGCTCTTCTTGTGTTGCTCGATCTGAGTGCTGCCTTTGACACTCTCGATCACACGTTGCTCCTCCAGAGACTTCATGCAGAAATCGGCGGTGGTTCCGCTCTTGATTGGTTCTCATCATACTTGTCATGCAGGTCACAGCAAGTCCTTGTAGGACATGCCCTTTCAGCAGAAACCCCCCTTCTTTGTGAGTGCCGCAGGGATCTGTGTTCGGTCCTCTTCTCTTTTCTCTTTACACTAGGCAGTTGGCAGACCTTACTGAAAAGTTCTGCATAGACTATCACTTTTTTGTCGACGATTCTGAACTGTACTCGTGCCTACCAACTGAACCTGAGTCTGCGCTGAGTGCGTTGAGAAATGTTGAGTCGTGCTGTCGACAGATAAAAATATGGATGACGAAAAACAAACTGAAACTCAATGAGCAAAAAAACTGAAGTACTCCTCTGTGGACCATCATCTAGAAGAGAAACTGTCCCTGTTGACTGCATTTCAGTTGGCGAAGCGTCCATTCCGTTCTCCAACGCGATGAAAACACTTGGAGTAACTTTGGACGCTGAGCTTTCCATGGAACAACATGTCTCAGCCATTGCCAGATCTTGTTTTTTCCACATCAGATCTCTGAGTAAAGTCCGTCCATACATCACATACAAAGCTGCAAGCAGCATTGCTGTCTGTCTGATTTTGTCAAAGCTTGACTATTGCAATAGCCTTCTGTCGGGACTGCCCCAAAACAGATTAAACGTCTACAGGCAGTGCAAAATGCTGCTGCAAGAACTGTCATGAAATGCAAAAAAAACAGATCACATCACTCCCATTCTTAGACAGCTTCATTGGCTTCCCATCCAGAAACGGATCTGCCACAAAATCCTCTCTGCCACTTACCGGTCAGTTCATGATAACATCCCCTCTACCTCTCTGATCTTCTCCAAAACACACCCCTTCTCGCCTTCTCAGATCAGCATCTAGATCTCTCCTTGATGTTCCCGGACCCAGGGATCCCAAGACAAAGCGGTACGGCCAGCGAGCCTTCAGATATGTCGCTCCCTCCCTCTGGAATGTCCTCCCCGAGAGCATCAAGGAGAAGGACTCCATTCAGTCTTTCAGACCTTCGCTGAAAACCCATTTCTTTACCTAGGGATGATAGTCAATGCGATTGTGTACGTGCGCCTGCGCTGGTGTGTGTGTTAAGTGAAGTTGATGTTGCCATAATTACTCTGTGTGTGTGTGTGTGTGTGTGTGTGTGTGTGTGTGTGTGTGTGTGTGTGTGTGTGATTTTGTTGTTGTTGTTGTTTGTTTTTTTTGTTATCATTATTTGTAACTCTGTATATATTTTTACATTTAACTGCTATGTATAGTTCCACTTTTGGGAAGGGGTGGGTGGGTAGGAGTTGTTTGTACCTTTTGGTATGAGTGTCCTTTGGTAGTTTTAGCTTGCGAGAGCTTACACGTATGTACTGTGTGTATCTGGCGCTGTGAACACGCAAGGTTTTGTGTGGAAGTTTTATTTGCGCTATATATAAATTTTCATTCATTCATTCATTCCTTGTGGCCTGACTTGTCGTAACATTAATGCCTGACGTGTCAGTAATGTCGCTTTCAGGCCAAGGATGTGCTGTCGTTAGAGAGTAACGTACGGGAGGTGCAGTTCCTTGTGGCCTGACTTGTTGTAACATTAATGCCTGACGTTTCAGCTATGTCGCTTTCAGGCCAAGGAGGTGCTGTCGTTAGAAAGTAACGTACGGGAGGTACAATGCCCTATGGCCTGACATGACTGACGTAACACTGATGACTGACGTATTAGTAATATTGTTTCCAGGCCAAAGAGGTGCTGTCGTTAGAGAGTATCGTACGGGAGGTACAGTGCCCTGTGACCTGACGTATCAGTAATGTCGTTTTAAGGCCAAGGAGGTGCTGTCGTTAGAGAGTAACGTACAGGAGGTGCTATGCCCTGTGGCCTGACATGACTGACGTAATATTAATATTGTTTCCAGGCCAAGGAGGTGCTGTCGTTAGAGAGTAACGTACGGGAGGTGCAATGCCCTGTGGCCTGACATAACTGACGTAACATTAATATTGTTCCCAGGCCAAGGAGGTGCTGTCGTTAGAGAGTAACGTACGGGAGGTGCAATGCCCTGTGGCCTGACGTAACTGACGTAACATTAATATTGTTTCCAGGCCAAGGAGGTGCTGTCGTTAGAGAGTAACGTACGGGAGGTGCAATGCCCTGTGGCCTGACATAACTGACGTAACATTAATATTGTTTCCAGGCCAAGGAGGTGCTGTCGTTAGAGAGTAACGTACGGGAGGTGCAATGCCCGGTGACGGTGTGTGGGGACATCCACGGTCAGATGTACGATCTGCTCGAGCTGTTCCATATCGGGGGGCAGCCCCCGGACACCAACTACCTCTTCATGGGCGACTACGTCGACCGGGGATACTACTCTGTGGAGGTCATATCTCTTCTCGTCGCTCTGAAGGTAATCCGGCCCACGCTGGCTGATAAACTGTCAGTTTTGTTGTTGTTGTTTCGCTTTATTTTAAGTTTTTTGTTTGTTTGTTTGTTTGTTTGTTTGTTGTTGTTTTTTGTTGTTTTTGTTGTTGTGGTGGTGGTAACCTGCTTTTTTGAATGGACAACCATTCAAGCAGCTGGCAGCTATAATGACAGGCGTAATACTGATTCTACCCGCACGTTAAAAGTACCGCGGGCCAAGCATTCATTGGAGCTTAAACAACAACAGCAGCAACAGCAAAACAAAACAACAACAAAACGAATGCTTTGTATTGTCTGATTAAAATAAAAACAACAACTTTCTTTTCAAACTGTTGTGTGTATTGATCTTCTATCCAACAATATAGAAGGGGATTTTTTACCCCCTCCCCTCCCCCCCCGTCCCCCCCCCCCCCCCCCCCCCCCCCCCCCCCCGCCGCACACACACACACGCACGCACGCACGCACGGCGCACGCACACACACACACACACACACACACACACACACGTTAGATTATTTAGACACAGGAAAATACTGTACGCACTGGCAGGAATGGGTAGCGCTGCTCTTTCAGCGGCTGTAGCCTTACCCACATATGGCGACACAAATTTCCCGTGAAAAACGAAGTAGTAAAAAAAAAAAACAGACACAAAAACAACAACAACAACAGCAAAATCACTGTTATTCTTTGTGGCAGGTTCGTTACCCGACGAGGATGACCCTCTTACGTGGAAACCACGAGACGCGGTTTACGTCACAAGTGTACGGTTTCTATGACGAGGTCATGACTAAGTATGGAAATATCAAAGTGTGGCACAGGTTCACGGAAGTCTTTGATTATCTGCCCATCACCGCCCTGGTGGGAGGAACTGTGAGTGGTTTTTGTTTGTCAACCCCCCCCCCCCCCCCCCCGTCTCTGTCTCTCTCTGTCTCTGTCCCTCTGTCTGTCTGTCTGTCTGTCTGTCTGTCTGTCTGTCTGTCTGTCTGTCTGTCTGTCTGTCTGTCTCTCTCTCCTCTCTCTCTCTCTCTCTCTCTCTCTCTCTCTCTCTCTCTCTGTATGTGTGTGTGTGTGTGTGTGTGTGTGTGTGTCTTCTTCTTCTCTATTTCCTGCAACTGATTTAAACAAGGATACCCTATATTTTGCTACATGAGGGAAAAAATTGACAGTTACTGTCACTCTTCCCATTATTGATGAACCGGAAATGTTACAAGGCCCGAGACTGATACAGAAAGAAAACAAAACAAACAGAACTGGAGGGAATGTCACTGAATGCCACTGAAGACACAGAAGATCAGTAAGGTCCACTGAAAACACAAAGCTTCCCTCTTAAACAACAACAGCAGCAACAGCAAAATCTGAAACAAAGTTTACTGCTAGCGTTCTGAACGAGATCAAAACACACGAACAGTTGAAAAGAACGCTTACGTTAATCAGACAATGCAAAACAAAACAAAACAACAACAACGACAAAAACAAAAAAACGAATGCTTTGTATTGTCTGATTAAACTAAAACAACTTTCTTTTCAAACTGTTGTGTGCATTGATCTTCTAGTCAATAATATAGAAGGGGATTCCCCCCCCCCTCCCCGCACACACACACATACATACACACACACACACACACACACACACACACACACACACACACACACACACACACACACACACACACACATTACAGATGCTGACAGTGGACGTGTCTGCGAGAAGAAGAAAACCCGTATGTACGGTTGACTGTGTGTAAAAATAGCCAGTAACTAACTAACCAACCTGGTGGTGGTTGTCTGTGGCAGGTGATGTGTGTGCACGGCGGTCTCTCCCCATCCATCCACACCCTAGACCACATCCGGGCTCTGGACAGGGTACAAGAGGCGCCATTTGACGTAGGCTCGCAAACTGTTTGTGTATTTAATTCACCTGTTCGTTTTGCTTAATTCATTTGTTCGTTTTGTTTTTATCAGTCGCTGGTTAATCATTGTAATTTCAGTTATTGAGCTGCACTGACATAGCGGTGTGTGTGTGTGTGTGTGTGTGTGTGTGTGTGTGTGTGTGTGTGTGTGTGTGGTTTTGTGTGTATGTGTGTGTGTGTGTGTGTGTGTGTGTGTGTGTGTGTGTGTGTGTGTGTGTGTGTGTGTGTGTGTGTGTGTGTGTGTGTGTGTGTGTGTGTGTGTGTGTGTGTGTGTGTTTCCTAGCAAGTAACAAAAACATTCAGTGTGGTCATTTATGTATGTATCATGCCGCATCTCTTTTGGTCTGATAGTGCAAAAGATACATATAGGCAGGCTACACCATTTTATGCTGGGAACAAGTCATGCAATGCTTTTGTGGCTTCATCAGTTGCTGATACTGATCCGTATCAGCAAAAACAAACTTCTGTCTATTCTTCTCTCGCTTCTTTGAGTCTTTTTCTTTGTCGGGAAGGGATGTGCTTGTAATATTCAACTTTAAATAATGCATTGAAATACGTTTTAAGTTTATTTTTAAAAGTTTGAACTTTTCGACCTATCAATTCGGAGTAGCGGGCCAGTCAAGCTGTTGATGGGGGTGGCGGGGCATTCCTGAAGAAGGGGTCGGGGCTAGTAAGTCTATCTGTTAAACATAACACTTACACGTGTTCAGGTCGAAGTGTTGAAAAACAACAAGAAGAAACAGAGGCATTTAGATCTGGGAGGAAAACGTCTACGTGTATGGCTTGAGTTCAAGCATACGCAAAGATGCGCATGGCTGTTGACCCTGAATGACAATTTCACTATTTTGGTTTCAGGGACCAATTAGCGACATCCTCTGGTCTGACCCGGAAGACGATCGAGAGGGATGGGGGCGGTCCACCCGAGGGACGGGTCATGTCTTTGGCCCAGACATCACTCACACTTTCCTCCACTGCAACAACCTTTCTTTGATGTCCAGGGCACACCAAGTAGTGGACGAGGTAAGAGCAGTCATTGGGTAGAAGAGAGAGAGAGTACAACAACAGAAAAATAGGAAGAAAAGATAACAGCCGATGGCCCCCATTTTGGAACAAACTAACGGGGGCGCGGGGAGAGGTTGGGGGGGGGGGGGGGGGGGGGTCTGGTGAGTCGTCTGGAGGGGGGAGTAATATATTTCAGCCCGAAAGAACTTCAGTAAGTGAATATCAGTGGAGGCGAACAAATTTATACTTTAAAAAATATATATATATATATCGGATGGGGGTGGCGGGGCATTCCAGAAGAAGGGGTCGGGGCTAGTAAGTCTATCTGTTAAACAAAACTTGCCGGGGATGGGGGAGGGGGGGGGGGGGGGGCGGGTCTTGTAGCTCAGTCAGTCACACTGAAAAGGAGGGAAGTGCTCACAGCCGCGCGGAACGAAAGGAGGGGGGTCCCGAGGGAGGGGGGAGGGGGACTGGTGGGTCAGACTATCCTTGAAAAAAGGGGTTTGGTAGGTCAGACTGGAAAGGCGGGTAAGTAGGTAAATAACTTCTTCTTTTTTCTTCTCAGTTAGTTTAGTTTTTTTTACGGACTGAAAAGGGAAAAGAGTCCCTTTGGCTGGTCTCAGTGGAAATAAAGTTAGTGCAAGTGAAGTTAAAGGACAGAAAAAAAGAAAAAAAGAAAGAAAAAAAAAGAAAAAAGCGAACGCTGACGGGACTCGAACCCTTGTACCCGGCAAACTCTGCGTCCGACGCATTGATACGCTCAACAAACTATCACAAGAAATGTTAACAACCGCCTCGTACACTAAAAAACAAAAACATGGGCACAGATAGCGCCCGAGGATAGTTGTACCGGCTGTGACCCGGGGGACACAATCCAGAACGAAGTCGATCTTGTCAGACGGATTTCATTGAAAACGAAGTATCCCCACGGCAAAGCCGTACCCGCCAGTGTTCGTCGAACATTACCATTATACACTACTGATCTAAAAATATGAAAATGTGACGTAGCAACAGTGACGAAATGTGCTATTTTTATTTCAGGCAGTGACGGTACCCATCGGATTTTCCCGATGCTGGACTTTCAGGCATACATTATTATATTCCTGACTTTTCCTGCAGTTGAAGGCGATTTAAAACACATACCTAGGACTTAGGACTCATAATAAGAGATAAGGTCAAACAGTCTTGGAAAAGTTCTGGTTTCAGTGTGGACGTTGTCTAACACTGACAACGGTCCAAACACATGAAAGGTCAGTTCAAAAGCCGCGGAACGCAATCTGCAAATTTTCGGAGTAATCCCCTTTGTCAAGCTACAAAACGACACTTAAACAATAGTTAAACGGTTAAAAACGATGAAAAATGAGATGAGAAGCGAAACTTCTTTTTCTCTTTTTTATTTTTTTTTATTTTTTTGGTTGAGCTAAATTATGCCAACATTCTTCCAAGCACTGGACAAGAAAACAATAGCTCAACCAGAAAAACTGAGATAAGTTATTTCTCGACAATGGGTGGCATGAGTATACCCCCTCCCCCACCCCCCTCCCCCCCGCCCCCCGTTCCCGCCATCCCTACGGCCGAAAGTCAGCTTGTTCGTCTATGAATCAGCTCTTTGGTGTTAGGATATAACACACTTAATCACTACTTAAGCACAGCTTCGAGACCTAATTAGCTGACGCGTGTCAGACTGGCTTGCCGCCACTGTGCCGACCGATATTTGTCGTCAATGAATGACTGGAATGACCCTGTCCCGTATATTGCTTTGCCCAGTAGCCTACTGCTGGATGGATTAAGGCATACAAAGGATCATCTCAATATTTAATATCCTGGTACGTTTTCTGGCACAGGATTAGTCCCGGACTGAACTGATATTCGCCGGCCAGTGGAAAATGTGGACTGGATGTAATCACGGTATTAATCAAACGGTTTCACGTGCAGGGTTACGAGTGGTGTCACGACCACAGCGTTGTCACGACATTCAGCGCCCCCAACTACTGTTACAGTATGGGTAACCGTGCAGCCATCATGCAGATTGATCAAACAATGAACACTACTTTGTGAGTATACCTTACCCCCCAACCTCCCCCTTCCGCTTTTTTTTTTTTTTTTTTTTTGCTAATAGTGCGCATTCAACAAGATATTCTAGTGCTTAGAAGATTTGCATGTAACACTTGTAGGCTTTGCGCTTTTTCAGTTCTTCTTTGACTTTTTTCTTTTCTTTTTTGTCAGATTTCTTTTTATTGTTGTTGTTTTGTCTTGTCTGTTTATTGTTGTTGTTGCCGGGTTAACTGTTTTGTATAACAGGTCTAGGTATGTTTATTGTCATACCATTTGTAATGGGTCAGGTGGCCTTCTACAAAAAAACATTCTGAATTCTCTCAGTCTGCACGCGCGCATATGTGTATGTGTGTGTGCGTGCATGCGTGCCATGCATGCGTGTCTTGATGTTTGCGCATGCCAGAATGCTTCAGTCAGGACTGTATATCTCAGTAAGAACTTAGCTTTCATACTGCGTACCAGCATGGGTCAGTTTATATCGCTGGCTGGCCTGTCACTCACTCAAATCATTTTGTTTATTTAATTTGCAGTACCCAGTTCGAGGCTGTGCCTCGCAAGAAAGGCCAAGGTCAGCAGGCAAGGGTCCAAGATTCCGTCCACAGATACTTCTGACGTCGTCTGAGACTATGACATCATCACCCATTGCCAGACCAGCAGTCCAAACCGCAGCAGAATGATGTGGTTGCTGATCATGTATAATAACAGTCTGAGCCAAGAGTGGATTGCAGTGAGCACTATTCACTGACTGGCCTTTGGACAGCATCAGCCTAGAGCCAGGAGTGACTAGATTACAATCAATCCACAGCATGACTGAATTGGACAGTGATCATGCCTGTACATGAGCAGAAGTACATGCCCACTTGTGTATATGTGCAGTCTTAGTTGTTTATGCAAATAAAAAATGGTAAGAAAAAAATCATCCAAATAACCACAGAGAAAGGTCCTGCATTAGTACATGCCTTTGACTTTTAACTCCTTTACTTTTAATTGACAACTATTTCCTTCTATGTATGCTTCTCCTTCTCACACCTGCACTGGTCACAGTTACTTCACACACAAACACACGCACGCGCACACACACACACACACACACACACACACAAAATCAGTCATGTCCTTTTTTTCCCCCTTTTTTTTTTATTCACAGGGAGAAAATCAATCAATTTAACAATATAGTACGTGAAAAATGAAAAAAAAGCAATATGAAAATTGAACCAAACAACAGTAGTTTACATAAAAAGTAATTCAAAATATTACTTCAATATTCTGCACTGTACAAACAAAACAAAAAACAACAACAGAATTTAACAAACAAACAAATAACACCCACAAACCCCCCACAAAAAAACTATGCTGTTTGCAAAACCCATCAAACATTTTCTTCCTTTCTTCCATGACAATTATGAAATTTGCTGTACTAAACAATACCTATCAAGCCAACACAACACAATTTTCATTTGTTGCCTGGCAAAATCAGTTGTTGGGGAAACAAAAAGGGCAGTATTACCTTTGGCTAGGTTAATGTTCTTAACATGTCCTGGCACTTGCATTACATGTAGTACAATACCAGCAACAACAGCAGCAAAATAGAACAAAGTCCCAAGAATTAAAACTCCGAAGATGTTTCCCATTAAAACTTAAAACAAGAACTCTGCTAAATAATAAAATTTAAAAAATGTAAACCCATCATTTAGTAGCATAATCTAGTTTTTATTTGTACAACAACAACAAATTGAAAATGATTTCTCCTTTAAATACTATTTACACAACAGTACATCATTTTTGTTAAAGTGCACACCATGGTGACAAATTTCACTTTAAGTAGTCATAGACCCCAATCAGAGGCTATTGCAGCTGTAGCGATAGGTATAATAGTCTCCTTCTCCCCCACCTCCATAACCCCTTTCCCCCTTCCCTAATAAGCCGTACAGTTTCTGTGGACGTTAAGCACCATGTTTACTTACTATTGCAACTGTTATTACTGCCATTTTATTGTCTCCACCAAGAGTCTGGACTAAAGCAATATGTTTGATGTGCTAAGAATTCCATGTCAAGATTACTTTCAGCTGATTATTGTTAAAGTGCACACCATGGTGACAATTTTCACTTTAAGTGGTCATAGGCCCCAATCAGAGGCTATTACAGCTGTCATTATTGTCATTTTATTGTCTCTACCCAGAGTCTTGGCTAAAGCAACATGTTTGTCATGTTGAGTTCCATGACAGGATTGCTTTCAGCTAAAAACAGGATTGCTTTTAGTTAAAGTAATCTCTGTGACACGAGAAACTCCATACTAAAATCCCCAAAGTCAGGGTGCTGCTGCAGGAATGGTGGATAACACTGCCCTTGTATGCAGAACAGTGTGTACAGGGGTGGGGAAATGCCTGCAGCCCCAATAATAATAAGGAACTTATAGAAAGAACGCTTTCAGAATCTCAAAGCACTTTACAACAATACCGGGCAAACCACAGTGTTTTGGCAGAAATACGCCAACAAACTTTCAGTAACCAAAATGGCAAACTGTTTCAAAATCCAAAATCCCAAAGATGACCAGGGCTAAATCAGAGATAAAATCCTTGAAAAGCATCTGATTATAATAACTATGCCACAAGTGGAGATTTTTCACCGCAGCTGCCATTGACATGTATGTAATGAATTATGACCAAGCACAATATATATACAACAAAAACATTTTAAAAATAATATTATTAAAATAATATTTTGAAGTTTGTGCCAAGCCTGTCTTTTCAGGCATTCCACACCCTATCATGTATGCATATAAAATAATAAAATGTTAACTTTCCTTTGGAATTTACTAGATGAAAAAAACATTTCTAATCTTTTTTTTTCTTCTTCTTCTTTTGTTTTGAAATCAGAACCATTCACTCTGCTTTTACGAACATTGTGAATAAAACTAAAACCCCATTTTTTAAAAATTAGAATAAAATGTTGGAGAAAAACACCACATAACACTTGTAAGTGTGGGTGTTGGCATTTGATTTCAGTGTTCAACCACTTCAATGGTTTGTAAAAAAAAATATTTTTAAAAAATCAACAACAAAAATCAACATGTTTATTTGTGTGTGATAGAGAGAGGGGTAGGGGTGGGGGTAACAAAGTGATGGGAGAGAAAGAGAGGGGGGTTACAAATGATGGGGATTTGGAATAACGGATGGAAGAGAGGGGGTGTAACAAATGGATGGGGAGGGGGGTACAGACAAATGAGAATGGGGTGTAACAACTGTATGGGGGGGGGGGGGGGGGGGGGGGGGGTAGTCACAAATCGATAGCAGAGAGCGGGGTAACAAATGGATGGCAGAGAGAGGGGTAACAAACGGATGGCAGAGAGAGGGGTAACAAACGGATGGAAGACAGGATGAAGTGGGTAACAAATGGATGATGGAGAGAGGGGTAAAAAATGGATGGGAGTCAGAGGATGAAGAGGGTAACAAATGGATGGGGTGGGGTGGGGTAACAACTGGAGGGGAGGGGACCCAGGGTAACAATTAGATAGAAGAGAGAGGGGTAAGTTCCTGTAATAAATGGATGGAAGAGGGGGTGGGGTAACAAATGGATGGGAGAGATAAAAGGGGATGGGGTAACAAATGGATGGTAGACAGAGGGGGGAGGGGGTAACAAATGCACATAGGAGAGGGGGAAGGTTAGCAAACGGATCAGGGAAGGCGGGGTGTGGTTGGGGGGTAACAAACAGATGGGAGAGGGAGAAAGAAGTAACAAATGAGAAAGCCCATGTCATCATTTTAGAGGCAATGGTTCCTAGAAATAGGTCAATGGCAGTCCTCCATGAGCACTGAAGTTTCACCAACCTTCACGTGCCAATGACCAGAACCTACAACTGATACACAGCGTAGCACACCCCAAGTCCATGCAATAAGAATGGTACATTCTTCTTCTCTCCATCTCGTGTGTAACATTGAATCCCTGATGACAAGAACAACAGAGAAAGAAAGAAGGGAGACAACTGCAACTGCCACAGGACACCTTCCGCACCTGGAAACAACTGTGCACAAATCCCTGAACCAACAGCAGTCCACAGATTTCTTTAACGTAATCAAAGCAGATTTCCACCAACTCTTCCACTTAATCAAAAGCAGACTTCCACAAACTCTTCCACTTAATCAGACTTCCACCTACTCTTCCCCTTAATCAAAGCAGACTTCCACCTACTCTTAATATTCAGCAGCCTGCAATGTACAGTACAGCATTGATCAAACAAAAGACAAACAGTCATCAGATCTGGCTTTTTCCACACTCAGAAACAAATGAAAACAATATCCGGAAGAAATGCAGCAACATATATTTGACTGAACCTAGACAAATTGTAGATGTTCTCTAGCTATTTGTTGGTGAACATTGTTTGTTGTTTTTGTTTGCAATTTTGGAGTATGCAGACCAATTCCAAATAATAAAATCGTGACATTTAACAAATAAATTGTGTGCACACATGTACACTATATATTTAAGCCCCCAAAAAGAACACACACATGCACACACGCACATAAACACACACACACACAACAACAACACAAAAAATGCCTCCACCACCGTAGCTGTAAGTCACCTAAAATCTTCTTGTAAAGTTCAACAACAAAATACTTTCCAGTTTGTCTGATACACCCATACATTTCTTGACTCCAACATAAAATCCTTATACGATATATGTGACAATATTCTACCATCATAGTTTCATCAGAAACATACATATTTCACTCCTGGTGCCACCTAACTGAGCCATTCCAGAATACCACGGATGATATGTTCACAAGGACTTCAAGTGAACAATGGGCTGTATGTGTTTCATAAATCTGAGAAATGCTGCCATTAAATATGCTCACTACGAAAAGTGTTATGCTACATAATGAGATTGAAACAATTGTCACAGAAGTGAAAAAGAGTTTCACTCGGTGTTTACAACAAGTTGAAAGGCACAGACTGATCTCCACAAAGAAACGCTTTAGACTGAAAATACTTATATTAGTTATAAGTTCAAGTTTTAATCTTATCTGCTGATATTAGTGATATACGGGTCAGAGATCAGTCAACTGCTAGGTTTGCCAGTGGTGACTGAGTCTGTATCTGCTGATCTGCATGTCTAGGTTATCCCCCTTCCTTATTCCATACAAATTCTTCAGCTTTCTCTTTTTCATGTCTGTGAGCCAGTTTGGCCTAGCAGTAAGGCATTAGGCTGGTAAGCACAAGGACCTTGTTTTGATACCGCTTTGGTTCTCCTTTCTCCTCAAAAGGGTTGTGGTTTGTGGACACTGTCTTGTAACTTTGTCCCTCACAATCAATGAAACATTGAAATGGCTCTCATCACTGCCTATCTTAATGCAGGACTCATTCTGGTGATGACAGTGTGTATCAATAGGTATATAATCTCCCTCTTCCCCCCTTCTCCCCATTCCAAATAAGCCTTATGGTTTGTGTGGATGTTAAGCACCATGTTTATTTACTTAATTTCTAAGACAGCTTGTTCCAGACAGACTACTTCCCTTTCCTTCAGGAGTTATGTCAGTGTTACTTGCTGCTGAAATCTGTCATGCTGTGATACAAACGTCAGGTTACTCTGTCAGTAACAACATCACAGTTTGTACAAAAGACAATGTATAATTTTCCCTTGCGCAAATTTGAAGCCAGAAATGATCAGATTTGCTACAGCACACACATAATGCATGTTTTCCTAACAAGAGGGACAAGAATGCCAACAGTACCATGAAATACCCCCCCCCCCCCCCCACACACCCCATAACAGCTCCCCTTCTGCTTCTTTCTTTCAATGTTTCATACAGTAAATTTGTCTGTAAAGAAGTTTACCCCAAGCAAATTCTAAGTGCACTCTCAACATGCAGTGAAAAAGCTGACACATCTTTCTGGCTGGCGTTCTCTATGGCTGGGCCACAACGTATGACGGAGGTTTCTGAAAAAGAGAAGCAAAAATAGTGAGTGAAATCTGCCTAGGAATTTGCTACAGAACAAAGGGTTTAAAATCAACAGATCAAAGTGATAAGTGGGTCTTTTCCTATTACAGTGTAGAGCTGGGCATAAATCTGACAGAGGAGCACCATAGTGTGAGAGTATAGCAACTTTGGCTCTGCTGGCCAGGTTTCCATATGTTTGTCGAAGTCCACGCAAAACACAAAGTGCACAATGAGATACAGCTGTAACCTCTGCATGTCCTCTTTTTTTCTTTTCTTGTTCTACAGCCCCCCCCCCCCCCCCCCCCCCAAGTGTACACACAACCCTTTTTCCCTAAACACTGGAACACAATGCAACATACACACACACACTGGGCGGGGGCGATGTTTTGACTTAGACAAGCGTATTAGTGACCAGCTAGATACAAAGAGAAAAAGGTGAGTGTGTTTATGAGGGTGGAGGTGGGGGACAAGGAAAGACAGAGGGACAGAAATATGAAGGGGGAGAGGGTAGAGACAGATAGCCATGTAATGTAATTAGATTGTGATTTGTTTGTAATGTGTGGCCAATACTTGGGCTATATCCCACCAATTAGATTCAGAATTGTTTTGAATTTGTATAATATTGTATGACCGATACTTGGGCTGTATCTCACCAACTAGATTGAAAATTGTTTTGAATATTTGTAATAGTGTATGAACGATACTTGGGCTGTATCCCACCAACTAGATTGTGAATTGTTTTGAATTTTTGTAATGTATGACCGATACTTGGGCTGTATCCCACCAACTAGATTGTGATTTTTTTATATTTATTTTTAATGTATGACCAATACATATCCACCCATCCCAGTTTGTTTCCATATACTGGTGTTTTCATTCAACATGCACTACTTTTTTGTTTTTTTGTTTTTAATTCAAGTCCTGACCCAGTGGAACAGGGTGAGAGGTCTGAACACTAAGCCACTACTAAATGGCACTGTCAATGTCACATGCAGTGTCCAGTCTGCCACTCAGGCAGCTGTATTCTGTATCACTTATAGCTAAGAAATGTTTTGCTTCTGGGCAAAAGCAGGCTGGCTTGAGTGTGTGTGTGTGTGTGTGTGTGTGTGTGTGTGTGTGTGTGTGTGTGTGTGTGTGTGTGTGTGTGTGTGTGTGTGTGTGTGTGTGTGAGAGCGTGTGTGTGCATGCTTGCATGTGTGTGCATATGCATGCATGCATGTGTTTTAATCTGTACAATATTTCTGACTATAACACCACAAGAACTGACACCAACATTATAAAGGAGAGTATTTACCAAGTATCCACCAAAGGTGTTTTTGAGTACATTGCATGTGCTGTGGCACCCAGCTGTAAAACACCAACACAGGAAACAACTCACTTCCTGAGGGTACCCAGCATAAGGAGGTGGCGCCATAGGTGCAGCAGGTGCAGGCATCACAGTCGATGTCGATTGGACATTCGAGGACACGACCACTGAGCCATAAACTGGAGGCTGCTGCGGTTGGCCAAGAATGACGTAGCGTGCGTGGTTCCTCCTCCAGGCTCGGAAGCAGGCCCAAAAACAGGAGACCAGGATCAACAGACCGATGATCCATATGAACCAGAACCCTGTGTCACAAACATTAATGATAATAATAATAATTAATAATATCAGCTATCACTTCTGTACCAAGGTATCTCACTGACAAAGGGTGAGCACACGGTGAATTGCACTATATTTTACATGATCAAAAAAATGTATACATAAAACCTCAATGGGGTGGAGAATCTGAAATCATTCGTTGCGTCATTGTTTGCAGAGGTGAGTCCTTAGTTTAATGCAATTTTGAAGGCATAGGATTAAGAGGACTGACTGTGAATGTGACAGCTGTCAGAAGGGGCAGAAATTTTCCATTGCTTTGGAGCACATTAAGAGAAAGAGCATTGGCCAAAGGTTTTAGTTTTAACATGGTTTTATTTTAACATTATTAGTTTACCATTTAGAAGAAGACTGCAGAGTTTTTAAAATTCTCACTCTTTCACTCTCTAAACACTAATCATGAATGTGCCCAAGCAGACGCATGCATCACACATCCGTGCTCTTGCAATTGCACACATACAAAGTTCATGCTTGCACATCTTGACTTATGAACAAAATATTGCACTTCCTCAATACATTTGTCTTTTATCTGTGATCACAGGTGAGGTATCATTAAAACTGCCCTCTCCCCCCCAAAAGCCCACAGTGATTCATGGTCTCATTAATTTATAACAGTAAACCAGCAAGAAGCTGCCCAACAAACAGTTTTTACACAACACAAATATATAAACATTTCAGTCTGACCCTCCAAAGCAGCACTAAAAGGTGGTGCATGTAAAATGAACAGTTATTGTATCTTTTCATGGTATGACTATGAATGATGCCCTTGATGGGTCTTTTTGTATGGTATGCTGTCAGTGTCATAATGTAGGTCTACTCACACCAGGTCCGAAAGTAATGAAAGGAGACGCAGCAGCTTTTGACACCATCATCATCCAGGCAGCAGTATGCATCATCATCTGAAATACCATACAATTTACAAGTACAACATTGTACATAATTATAGTTATCTAAAATGTCACCTCCCCACCCCCCCCCCCCCCCCCCACCCCTCTCTCCCTCAAGCAAATCAAGATCACTGCTGAACCAGTATATAATTTACATCTCTGCAATCACAGAGAATGGGATGGAGAGTTGGGGGGGGGGGGGGGGAGATGGAGGGGGGGGGGAGATGGAGGGGGGGGGAGAGAGAGAGAGGGGGGGTGGAGAGGGAAGGAGAGAGAAAGACACACACACACACATGTACACACACACACACACACACACACAGAATACAGTGTGAATATTAAAGTTAACAGTCTCTACATTTCATGATGTGAAACAATAGATTCTTCACATCATGTGCTTATAATACATAATACTAGTCTTAATTAACTAACATGTTATTTATCACACACACACACACACACACACACACACACACACACACACACACACACACACACACACACACACATGCATGCATGCATGCATACATACACTGTTAAGAAGTGATGATGTACCAATTTCATGTCATTCAACATTATATATTATATATATTGTAAATGTATCATATGCATAAATAAACATTTCTTGCTTACCATAACAGATGGTGGTTCCGCAGATTGTCATTTTCTGAAACAAAGTGAAGATTTTTTGGCTTTTTTTGTTGTTGTTTTTTGTTCAAGTTACCAACACACAAGACTTGCTTCCAGTTATGATTAATTAATTTACTAAGAACAATAAACAAAACAAAAAATTGGTGTCCCAAGGCTGGATTAAAAGCAAAGAGAGAAAGTGAGAGAGAGAGACACACACACACACGCACACACACACACACACACAGAGTCAAGTGTTTGTAATTTATGTAATCTGATATATACTATATATATATATATATATATATATATAACATTGTTATAATGCTTGTGGTAATGGTTATTCATACTGGCAGTAATGGTACATGACACAGACAAATAAACAGGACAGGCTTTCTAGGTCTAAGCAATGAGTAGCCCCAGATACCAACAGGGAAACACGGGTAGTACAGTGTGTCTTGATCTTCTTAAAATACACAACCCCAGTCAGAATGTTGACTGTTGTACTGTAGCCTGCAGGGGTAAAGAGATTTATTTTTTTTAATTAAAGAAAGAAGCAGTCTTTGCCTTCAGGCCTGCAAATGCCTCAGTACTTAGTGAAGGCATCAGCACCAGACTGAATGTGGATTCTGTCTTACTGTAAAGTAGGTTTATTCAAATATATATATATTTTTGTATAAATTATCACAATTAACATGCAAAAACAAAGCTCTGTTTTACTGTTTATGCTACAGTACACCATTTGCTGAGATGAAGTAACAGAAAGACTACAAAGAGTGTCTCATAAAATATCACAATAGACATGATTTATGTGGTTCTTCTCCTTCCCTTTATGATAAGCAGTGAAGGACTTGAACAGCCTATGAGCCTATTCAATAAAAAAATGTTTAATGCATGCTTGGTTATTTTATTCTTTCCCTAATCCACCTAATTCTAACATTGGCTATATAATCGTTAACATGCGTAAGTTTATTGTAGTGTCATCCGAAAATCAAACATACTTCCGGGTAGAGTGTGCACAGAATCTAATTTCGGGGCGGACATAAAACCTTGATCTTGCACGTAGACCTAACGGTCACTCATCCAACTGGTGACAACTCCAGATCGTGCTTAAATTGCTTTCGAAAGCAGTCGCTTTGAGTCATAGTTCAGGAGCTGTGTGAGAGTCGAAGTGGCCGTCCTGGGCTGTCCGTACTAACGAGCCTTCTGGTTTCCGCGAACGTAAAGCTATATTGAACCATGCTTCGGCATTGGTCTCAGCTTGTCCCTAATATGTCAGCCGACATCCGAGGACATTAAGCAACACTACCTACCCGTCGCTTTGAGCTACGTCTCGCCTAACAGTAAAAGTAACAACTTACAGTAGAAGTAACGTTTTTCCGTCGACATCGCCCAAGTCGACGTAACTATCAAGATCAAGAATCTGCATCAAACTTAAACAACGCCTCACTCGCAAGTGATTTTGTACTGATCGAGTAAGAAAGAGACACATCAGGAGGTACATTTGAAGGCAAGTCGGGAATCAGTTCTGCTTGGGACAAAAGATGTGGCCATCGTCATGAGATCGACAATTTATTCAAATCAAATTTAAGGTACCACTTACTATTTCGTGTTGAGTTACTGAACCACAATGAACGCCTCTGACACAACGAAGAAGACGACGATAGCTTTCTGTCAACACGGATGATAATTTCGTCTTAGGACACAGGGACAGATAACACCCATCACATAATGCGAATGACTTCCCCTTGCTATTTTCTCTTTCTCGGTTCTTGTTTTGCCTGGCCTGTGAAATCCCGTTGGTCATCTGCGGTTGCTATTGGTCGAATGTTGGCTATGAATCATGATATCAATGATGATATCACACGGATGTTTTAGGCTAAACTCTGTCTCCTCAAATCCACCAGAACAGTCTCTAACCCCACTCAGCAAGAGCAGGCGCAAAATCAAGGCGACACACTTCCTACTCCAGCTGCAACGTCAGTGACAATCGAATCCACCAACAACACCAGAAGAGTTACTGTGTCTGCAAGCAAGACCGATCTGTTTAGAAATTCTGTGTGTGTGTGTGTGTGTGTGTGTTGAATCAACTTGGCTAAGAAGCTATTATTGTATTAATGGTTTCATCTGCCAATGCCTTTATGCAGGGACTTACATTTGATTTAATGTATATGTGTACGTCCATACCTTTTAAAGTTTATGCCTGCAGTCAATCAGCAGTACCCTGGGCTCAAATTTTAGACCCTGTGTATTTCCCCTCTCTATTGCGACAATAACATTAAAAAAAATTACAATCCAGATTGTTTGCATATTTGTTCTTCTTCTTGCATTAGGAGTAAATAAATGATAACTATCATTTTGATTATTGTGCTACTATTATGTGTTGTCTGTGTTTCCACACAGCTGGATGTTAGCTGTAAGGCTTTCTGTTATCAAAAAGTGGACATGCAATCTTCAACATGCACAGTGATCGCTGTGCACAGAAATGCAAGACAGACACCTAATATTAAGTCTGCACAAGCAGGTAAAAATGTATATAATAAGACTCTCTAAAATATGTTACTGCATGTAAAGACACTGAGCAACCAGCCACCTATCACATATGCTTGGAGTGTTCAAAACAAGTTCATCGTAAGAGCTTTTTATATATTTATTCCAAGTCATAGTCATACATAGAAAATAATACTCCTCCTGTTCAGTTTTATCTCAGTAACATTGTTCAAGCTAATTAAATTAAACATTTTCTTTTTTATTCTTTAATTTTTTATAACACAGATCCATAACACATGAGAAGTTCTAACCTCCAGTTTGCACTAATATAACCACCATAATCGATTATCTATCTAACCTCCAGTACAGAAATTTTGGCTGCTCACTGGCTCTGCCTATGATGGGACCAGTTGCAAAGGCCAGGTTTTTAATGTCATAGTATTTCTTGAAAGGAACTATAGTGAGGAAGTATCACAGGTTATATTGATAGGAATGGACTAAAACTATAGACACATGGCACTTTTTCACAAGATTTCTGGTCCTGTTGCTTAAAAAGTAGCATCTGAAACTGTCTAAAACATGACCGTGGGTGCTGCCATTTTGTGCCAAGCAGCCTGTATTAGTGACATCATTAACAAGACTGAAATGTGTGGCAAAAGTATCAAATACAACAGGAGCTGACCTTTTTCATCAGTAAACACTGAACCAACATGGCTGTGCCCCAGAGGAGCTCAAATTCAAAAACATACTTCTTTTGTATGACTATTGATAAAACAACCAAAAGAAGCCCGAGGATGGAAATATTTGCACGTTTTCTCCATTTTGCAGGCCAGCTGGCATCTTTGCTTCAGAGCCCCTTTAAAACCTTCAGCAACACTTGATACCCTAACCCCCTTCCAGTTAACTGAAATTGCAAGCCTGTGTTCCTTCATCGTATGTTTATTCTTTGTTGTGTGTGTGGGGGTTGCTGTTGTTTTGTATCTAAGTTTTTTGTTGTTGTTGTTTTTTGTTGTTGTTGGTGGTGGAGGTGGTGGTGGTGGTGGTGTGTGTGTGTGGAAAAATGTGTGTGTGTGTGTGTGTGGAAAAATGTGTGTGTGTGTGGAAAAATGTGTGTGTGTGTGGAAAAATGTGTGTGTGTGTGTGTGTGTGTGTGTGTGTGTGTGTGTGTGTGTGTGACAGACAGAGACAGAAAGATGGACAGAGACAGACAGACAGACACAGACAGAGGGACACAGAGAGAGAACTAATACAAGGGTCAGGTTGAAACACAAGTGATCAAACTTGAAGTAATGGTCTGATACACAGCTCAATACATAACACTTTAAGTTGTCAGAGAAAGAGAGAAAGACTCACAGAGCTTGATATGCTGTAAAGAATTCAAATTTAAACATGGACACCTATGCACTGTTTACTTTTTATTTTGGTTGTCATGGCAAGTCCACAGATATAAAAGGTATGTGCACCTACACTCACGCATGCACACACACACACACACACACACACACACACACACACACACACACACACACACACAGAGCAATAACAAATACAACTGTCAAAAATATACAGTATCAGAGAGAAAATTGCTTTTAACGCACCAAAACAGCTACTTTCACAAATATTATGAAAGACATTTATCAGCATATGTATGTTAAGTACAAAGCACAGCTAGATTATTACTAATGTAGTATTGGATAATGCACAGCTTTTCTTCTTCTTTCTTGAGATAATGTGTTACACATTAAAGCATTATTGTTGTCAACAACAACAAATGTTTTAGATCAGTAGAGGGCCATATGATTAAAAAAGCATCCTGGTGATCTTTCCCCCAAAAAGCTTGAAATGTTGAAGTTAACCTGATGATAAAGCACAAACTGTAAAAAAGTCAAAACATTTGTGCTGATGAGACCTTCAATTGTTTGGTTTGGTTGTTGTTGTTCAGGGGGGGAGGCAGGGGGGTGTTTGTGGTGTGTGTGTGTGTGGGGGGGGGGGGGGGGGGGGGGGGAGTGTCAAAAGACAGTGAAACATTAGCAAGTACACAAAGTGTGGCACTGGGCAGTGCTACAACAGCAACAAAATCTCCAACTGACTCAAGATAGCAAACCAACCAGGCAGCCTCAATGGAATATTTAACCAATCTGGAACAGAATGAGGCCCAGAGCACTGATGCAGAATCAACATACAATTAAGAGAGTTAATTAGCCCTGAAAAAACATCACACAAACACAACAACAAAGACCCGAGTCGCCTATGGTAAATTACCTGGCATGCAAGTAATTACAAGGTACATAGAGTCCACCAGAGGTACATTTGAGGATTTACCTCTGGTGGAGTTTATGTACCTTGTATTTACTTGCATGTCAAGTGAGAGTTACCATAAGCAACTCAGGTCTTTGTTGTTGTGTTTGTGCGACAGCTTTCAAGCACTAATTAACTCCCTTGTGTGTTTTGACTGGAGTATTTAACTATTAGATTCAACAGCCCCACTCTGCCTTCCATAATAAGCCTTGTGGTTTCTGTGGACATTAAGCACCATGTTTACTTCGACCCACTTTGTCACACCAAGCGGATATGGAGGACTTCCCAAACCGACAAATCACTCTGTAGTCAATTGTTCCATCATCAAGCAGTGTTTACGTCATGGTGATGATGCCTGATCAGCAATGACCATTGGTCTGTGGATACTTTTCACTGCTGATCTCACTGTAGGCTGGAGGTCTCTGAAGACAAAAGTATCAACTGGTGAGTGTTTTTCAACATACAAAAACAACACTAGACAAGACTCTATTAAAAGATTTTCAAAATAGAAAATTTGCAGAAGTTTCACATCATATAAGTAAAATAAGCATTCTTTTTAATGTTTTTTGTGTGTTTTGATCTTGTCCAATGGCAGACAACTTTGTATCATTTTTTTTTTTTTTTTTTTTTTTAAATGTTTTTTAACCATTAGTATCATTAAGTGGTGCATAATACAGTAAATGCTAAAAAACATCAAGTAACAGACTGTGATATTACTATCAAATTCATGACATAATGATGACACCTGGACAAAGTCTGAAATGGAAAACAACAATAAAAGAAAAGAAACCCCCCCACTGATATACAAAACAACATTCAAAAGTGAAACTTTGAGATATGCAAGACAACTTGATGAAAATGGGGTGGGGTAAAATCTATTCACAAAAAACATATCACTGAATTTTTTTTAAAAAGCTGACATCACTGGTCCAGGATATAAACCCTGATATAACCATCATGCCAAAATAGTGACAAACTCTATGTTCACATTTATTAGGTATGCAACAGTCAACATGCATGCACCCCCCCCCCCCCCCCCAACACACACACACTAACCAGTAAGGACACCCCAATTTCCCACAAAAAATAATGAAGTATTATCACACCCCCCCCCTACACCCCCCCCCCCCCACCCCATCACACACACACACCAAAACAACAACAGTGGCAAAACAAAGATACATACCTCCATGACTGCTGCGTAAGTTGGCAGCTGATTGCAACTGCCAAAATGATTGTTGTCACTAAAAGCAGGCAGTGGGGGAAGGTTGACATTCACAGCAACATGGGAAATGGTGCCATAGCCGTCTTGCTGCTGTTGCCGCAATTTGGTGTACTGGCCAGCATTGTGGTACCGGTACAGTCGGCGGCATGTGCAGAGAAAGACTCCCACTATGATTAGTACACCAATTACCAGCAACACCCAAAACCCGGCAAAAAGCAAATACCACATAAACAAATAATAAAATGATCAGGAATGGATGTAATACTGACTGCTTTTTTATTTTTACATTCATATATATATAATATATATATATATATATTATATATATATATATATTATATATATATATATATATATTATATACATAATATATATACAGTTCTAAGGATTTTCTTTTACATAAAACATTAACATAACTTGCCATATTCACACATATTAACATTTGCATAAAATGCCACGAAATACAGGTAATATTCTAAGTTTAACTGGTCCATGTTTCACATGCCAAAATAGTGACAAACTCTCTGTCTTTATCATTTTGTTAGGTAACTCTCCCCCTATCTCTCTGTCTGTCTCTGTCTCTCTCTCTACAATCCTTGTAAAATAAAGTTTTCAAGTTTGAGTTCAAGCTCTCTCTGTGCACACACACACACTTTTCACATGCATACTGTATAAAACCGTGTCGAAACAGAAACAATCATCTGTGTTTACAGGTTTGCAGATCTTGTTCTCCTTTTTAATTTTATTAGCCTCTCCATCTGCATTACTCAGTATTCGCTGACTATCCTTTTCGTTTTCCTCCTCGCATCACAAATTTCCCTTTTGGCGGC
>JABMCL010000650.1:3032500-3090000 GCA_018857735.1 Alviniconcha marisindica
GCTATTTTCATCTGTCCAGGAAGGAAAAACAACAACAAAAAACTAAAAATGCACTGTCACTTTTACAGCTCTCGTCGCTCTTGCTTGAGAAGTAAATAAGTAAACATGGTGCTTAACGTCCACAGAAACCATAAGGCTTATTAGGGACGGGGAGCAGGGGGGAAGGTGGTATGGAGGTGGGGGAAGAAGGAGATTATACCTATCGCTACACTGTCACCACCAGAATGACTTCTGCATTAAGGTGGGCAGCGATGAGAGCCATTTTAATGTTTCATTAATTGTGAGGGACAAAGTCACAAGACGGTGTCCACAGACCACAACCTTTCTGAACAGAAAGGAGAGCCGAAGCGGCGGTATCGAACCGAGGTCCTTCCGCTTACCAGCCTAACGCCTTACCGCTAGGCTAAACCGGCTCACTTGCAAAAGTATGTTTCCGCAGGAAGGAAAAAGTTTGTTTGCATCAGTGACGCTCTGTCTCGTGACCACGCTCATGAGTTAGCTAAGAAAGATAATCGTTTACCGAGCATGTTCCCAAAGACAGTTACGCGCTGTTTGATGCTCTCCCTTGCAGATCCTCGGATTGTATCCAGTTTCCAGTATCCAGTTTCTGCTACAGTCAGTGTGTGTGTGTGTGTGTGTTTGTGTTTGTAGTGCGTATTTTTTTTTATAATACTTTATGTAAATCGTTTTGTAGGACTATGATCTACATGTGTATAGAATATCATATTTAGGTTAATATGTATCATGTGAGCTCTCAGGGCGTTGATGAGCGCATGATAAATGTACATTATTATTATTATTATTATTATTGTAACTACATCTTTGCTCGCTCTTACCCTGCAAAATGCACAGTAATGCTAAACTAAAGAAGAAGAAGAAAGTGTATTTTTTATCTCAGTGCATGATACAAGTGATGGCCTAACTAATTAAGCCCCCCTCCCTCTCACTCATGGGGTAGTTCTTATGCTCCATACATTTTTATGTATAAAATTTCACTTTCTCATTCATGTTTCCACTGGCTAGTCAAAGAATGATAAATGATGCCCTGATCGGTAGCTTGGACTAGTTGTTACTAACCTAAACTAGTAGGTTTGGTCTAAATGCATAGCTGCCAGCCCGTGCAGCCTTCAAGACCGTGCCCAGTGTGTAATTATGATGGACTGATGTCTGCTTTGCTGGGAGAGACTCACCTAGCCTGTGCAGCTGGACCCAACCAAATGAAGAAGGAACTCAAACTCAAAAACTTTAATACTCAAGGGTAGTAGCATTAGGTCCATTTGGACCTAACTGCCAGTTCTTGCTATACTACGAGCACAACTATACTATGACACATATCAGCATGAATAGACAACACTTGTTTTAGGCAAGCAAGTGAATAAAAGAGCAGAAGGAAATAGTACATTCAGTATTTTCTGCACAGTTAACAATGGGACCCAACCCAGCATATAGAGACCATGGATTGGGCTGTTTTCCACCGGCTAGTCAAAGAACAGGACAGTCTAGCCTGTGCCACTGGACCCAACCCGGTACATAGTCTGGATTTAATTGGGCTGTCTGCATGGCTGGAGTTGGAGAGCAGGCTATCTAGCCTGTGCAGCTGGACCCACCAGTGTATAAACTATTTGGGTGTCTGTGTATAAAAAGCTGTGCCTGCACAGCTGGTCAAAGGTGAGCCGGTTTGGCCTAGCGGTAAGGCGTTAGGCTGGTAAGCGGAGGAACCTTGGTTCAAATCTGCTTTGGCTCTCATTTCCTTTCAAAAGTTGTGGTCTGTGGACACTGTCTTGTGACTTTGTCCCTCACAATTATGAAACATTAAAATGGCTCTCATTGCTGCCCACCTTAATGCATGTCATTCTGGTGGTGACAGTGTAGCAATAGGTATATAATTGGGGGTAGGGGGTGGGGGGAATGAATCTGCCTCAGAAGGATGAACAAGTTTAGTGGAGTCGACTAATCTCAGTGAACTGATACAGGAAATGTCCACAAAAACTTGCACGCACGCACACATGCACACACGCATGCACGCACGCACACACACACACACACACACACCAGTTTTCAATGTATTTATTTTGTTTACATTGTGCATACATGAAAATCAGTACATGCATTAATTAATCACATAAAATAAAACAGATCACTATAACCAAAGCAAATTCTGGTTAAATAAAAAATGATGGCAAAACGTAAGGTGAAAAAATAAGACTATACAGAAATTGTAAACAATTAAACAGGTAGTAAAATAAACATGACAGCACCTTGGGTAAATAAATGTAACAGAAATGCTAGGGATGATTAAATACAGTAAATCAGTACTTTTTGAGGGCCAAACACACATCTGTGTAAAAAAATACTGCTCTGGTTGGCCAACACTATCACTGGCAGGAGCTCCCACAAGTATCATTTTTGTCGTGACAAAACTTTTGTTGCAACCAACATGTGTTTGTCACAACAAATATTTGTCATGACAAAAAAACTTTTGTCGCGACAAAATTATGTTTGTCATGGCAAGCATACTTTTGTCATGACAAAAGATGTGTTTTGTCGTGACAAGCACGTGTTTATTGCGACAAAACTTTCGTCGCAACAAAAATTATACTTGTTGAAGCTCCCACCAATGATACAACACCACACTGGCTTCTACCAAATTAAAAACAGAACCTTTTGCTTTGGCATAGAATGGGTCCATTGTGTTCTTACCAGCAATGGTAAAATTGGTCTTAGAACAATGAGTCTTAAAGCAGAAGAGGAAAAACTCCTTTTTAATTTTTATATAAATCAGTTACTTTGACAGTTAAGTTTGAGTAAGAGTTACAAATAATCTAAAATGGTACATGTGCTGTGTGTTTCAATGCAAATTTTACTCTTCACACTTTAGTCAGAGCCACAGAGGCAACAACCAAAAGAAAACTCACTTTTTTCTTTTATCTACAATTCTTGTAGAAAACCAGAATGATGCTGCAGTCATAACAGTCAACATTTACAAATCATGCTCATGCAATGAGTAACAGCTATCAAATTAAAATCATTATTTATATATGGTAAGTGATTTTTGGAGGTGTGTATTTCAGTTGCTTAGCAACTTACACCCTTAGCCAAAAGGTCCCTAAAATAATAATATAAGAATAATGAGTATCACAATACAAGTAAAATATGTTGGGAAGCAAAAGGGCAAATCCTTCTGACTGTAAATCATGTTCACTTCCAAGGACAAGGATATTAGTCAAGTCCAAAAAAGAAGGAACATTTTTCACCCATATTTATGTTACTTGGTTCAAAAAAAGATGTAAAAACCAGAGTATAATGTTATTCAAATACATTTACTCACATTTACTTGAAAAAAGTTCTCATTAAAATCAACATTTTAAGAGAAAATCCCTTTTTTACATCATTGTAAATGAAACCAGCTGTACAAGAACTATACATCTAAGTGGGACGGGATCATTCTGTAAAAGGATTTATTAATACTAAGGTAAACAAAGACTGAAATCATCATCATAACAGAAAATACTGTCCACAAAAATTGAAAGGTAAGAATTATAGATCTAAATATTGCTGAAAACAGAATAGGAAAGGATCCCTGTAAGAAGATATTTACTAAGCCAAATAAAGCCAAAATCATTTCATACAAGACAACACTGACCCACAAAAAATTAACATATACAAAGAATGGAAACCTAGCATGTGCAGTCTAAACACATATAAACACAGGCAAGCATGAATGCATACCATTTTTAAGATGTCCATATGACTCTCGATGCCAATTAAACTGACCAGAGTAGAGAGGGGCTCATTCACATTAACTATCTACAAACAGTAACAGACTTTTGAGAGTAAAGTTCCAATAATGCAGTCCAAAAGGAGGGCTCAGCACAGTTCATTTACACGTTAGAAGTCAGAAGAGTAATGACCCAGATAAGTGGCTTAAGAAGACAGGCGGTTTCTCATTCTCAAGAAGGCTGGCAGAGTTGCAACATCCTCTGGAGTAGACCACTCCCAAAACAGAACACATCATCTGTGAGGATTTTATTTAGAATGCAAGTGCTTTTAAACCAGAGAGATTATTAACCTCCAGCATACGGTCACATTATTTTTCAGGACATCCAAGTGCACTTTGGGGTGTTTTCCCCACCTGCTCCCTTTCTTTTCTCCACAACAGGTCATTATTGTTTTTCAAGATGTGTGTGCACCTTAGGACATGCTGCTGTTTGTGTTGTTATGTCTATTTGAAATTTGTTTCCACATCGCAACTTCTGCTAATAGCATCTTTCTTTTTTACTCATTCTTCAACTTAGAACTGATTTTTTTTACCCTTTAGATTTGCTCAAAGGTCTTCATTCATTTTTTACTTCACTGATAGACTGCCAACAATCTGACTGGGAGAAAGACATACTGAATTTCTGTTTTTGAACAACAAAAAGACCAAAGTTGATATTCAGACACACTAATCTAAATTATGGTGAGTGCCTCTGTATATAAAATAATGTCTTGCATTTGCAAAACAAATTAGTACCAATTTGTTCATCAAATCAAGCTTAAATATACAAGTAAATCAAGGGCTGCCTGAATACAACTCTAATCCATCACAGTTTAACCAAGAAGATGAATATGGTGCATGAATAAAATGCTGATTGCAGCATACTTCAACTATGATGCTAAAATGTTGCCAGACCAAAATGCTGAATTTGATGAAAGATGGCCAAGTTTGTCTGTATTTTGCCCGAAAACAACATCTTCATTGCCACCAGTTTGACCAGATGCTCAATGTAGCCGGAATTGGACTCTGTGTTATCTCCCCAGTTTGACTATCCAAACTTCATCGCCCAGTTTCGCTAAAGATGCTGAATATAGCCTATACATCTCTACCGTCATTGCAGTTTGACTACAAATGCCGAATGTTGCCTGAATAAAACTTGGCATTTTCATCTGATTTCCCAAAGAAGCTACAAGCTGTCAATGAAACTGTCCTGTTATCATACCATTCATAGTCTGCCTGAATAAAACTGCATGGTCATCACGGGTTTGATGAAAAATGGTGAATGTTGCCTGGAAAGAACTGCAGTACCATCACTGTTTGACTACAGATACTGAACTTAGCCTTACTGAAACTGTCATATAAGGTTTGACCAAAGATTCTGAATGGTGTCTGAGTACAGTTCTGCATTGCTGTTTTAGCTTAACTAAAGACATGGACTGCTGCATGGTTTGACTAAAGATGATGATGCCTGAATGAAACTCTGCATTGCTGCTGCAACTAGCCAATGATGCTGCTTTTGCCAGAATGACAAATGTCCTCATAGTTTGACACAATGCAATGTTGATCAAGTTTAAACAAGCAACCCTTGAAACACCAGTAGGAAAAAATCAAATGTAAGTGTGAAACAAATGAATCTGCAGTAAGTTACATATTCATCACAGTATGAATGATGCAAAAAGTGTCATCATTTTGTAGTGTTACATATATGTGTGTGTGTGTGTGTATGCTCATAGAAGCATATGACATCCTGAGAAAAAAATCACAGTGCAAGATTATGAAGAAATAAAATGTTTTGATGAATCATTGTTCTCTTTTAACACTGAATTAGTATTTGATTTTACAACTGGTCTCTCAGTTGACTGACAGTTTGACCAATGAATCTTATTTATTAAACTTTGACAAATGCAAAGTTTGTGGCCTTGCTTTATTTTATCCCCAAAAAGAAAAAAGCACTGAATATTTTCAAGCAGGAACATAACCGCCAATAACTACTATCTATCAACTACTGTTTGTGAGTGTTTACTGTAAGCTTAGCTTGTTTAATGTTCATGTACTGATTATGTGTGTCCATACTTACATATATGTGAATAAACTTTGCTTAAAGCAACTACTGTCTAAGTTTTGACTCCCAGCAACTATTATTTATCAAACTAAATTTGAACGTAAAACCTGTCTAGATAAAGCACAGTTTATTTGAGCTGGCTTTTACACCGGCTTCATGAAGGAGGAGTATCAGGAGAGGTTAGTCTCTTGATGTATGGCTAATTTTCATCAACTCCAGTGTGAGTGCCAGCTTGGTTCCTGTAAATGTTCTATGCTAACCCCGAAACACAACAGAACCATGAAATTAAGTACCTCAAGAGGGTGCAGTTTGTAAAATATTGTTCTAAGCTGCATCTCTCCCACATCTCATCAGATGCTTAAATTGACCATCAGCCAACCAGTAAAGGTAGGGACAGTATCCCTGGTCAACCTGTCTCCTTCCACTAATTTTGTATTTGCAAGTGGAGTTACCAAACCAGATCAAATCACCTATACAGCACAAGCATACATGTTGCATGCTTGCACAATATCAACTAGAAACAAACTGCTCAAATAAGGGCATTTGGTAGACCCCCTTCCCCCAAAATCAAATGCAGTACAAACGTAATGAAATCTGGTACACTCACACCGGGCACTGAAGACAATAAGTTTACTCTGACAAAATTAATACAAAAGTAGATAGATAGAAAACTGTTTTTTAACACCCAGTCAACCACGTTAGTTATATCAGGGAGAATAAAACAAAAGTAGCAGCTACAGATAAATGACATGTACTAAATAACACCAAGAGCCAGGTAAAACCTAAATGCACACTAACACTCAGTATTATTGATCAAACATACTGGCTATGTACTCAGTTCTGATGGCACAGTACTCAGAAAGAAGGGGAAAAAAGTAACAAACAACAACAAAATGTTAAAAACATTTTCTCAAAAACTGAACACTCCCACAGTCCCAGCATTGGCTTCAATCAGCTAACTGTTTGAGGGGGGGGGGGGGGGGGGGGGGAACAGCAAACCTTTCTTTTTCTTTAAAAAAATAAATACACTTTTTTTTTATTTCAACAGTCCACAACAGCAAAAATATAAGTACATGTCTTATTACAATCTAAAGTGATCCACCACTGACCTATTGATAAGCAAGTCCACAACAAACATTTAGAACGTAAGCCAACCATTTCCAAACAAACAGCTGAATGTCCACCATAGTAGTACTTAGTATGCATAGAACTTGTGCAAACACCCACTACAACACTGAAAGATTGAACAAAGCACTGAAAGCGTGTAAAAAGGCTGTCGATGTGTGGTTTTCACAAGAGGCTGTGCACTGGGACAACCAACGAAGGGTGCACCATAAGCAATGCACGCCATTTCCTGAGCTGTTGTCGGCAAGTCCAAGACAAGTAAAAAGCCAGAAACCTTCCACTGATTGCAGATACCTGCAAAGTGAAGTCTGCACAAATTTCATTCCTCTTCTTCTTCTTCAGCATTCCTGGTTCAATATTTTTAAGTCCTCGAACAGTTATGATGCAACACTAAACTGAAGAAGCAAAGTAATAATAAACCAAAAATTCAACCCCAACTTCAAACATATGCCCAGTGTTCATTACAAAATCTTGTCATGAAAGCATAAACGAACAGCATCAATCTCCCTCAGCTGTTATTAACCCATGAAGTCAGCACACTGAACTGCCCAAATCAGCTGTTATTAAGTAACCCATGAAGTCAGCACACCGAACTGCCCAAATCAGCTGTTATTAAGTAACCCATGAAGTCAGCACACCGAACTGCCCAAATCAGCTGTTATTAAGTAACCCATGAAGTCAGCACACCGAACTGCCCAAATCAGCTGTTATTAAGTAACCCATGAAGTCAGCACACTGAACTGCCCAAATGGCAGTGGACCCTTCTAAACCTTTTTTTCAAAAGGCTATGTGAGTTCGTTGGTTAGTAACTGGAGTTTAATGTCAAGCAACACGAGTTAGGTAGTAACAGGATTTTAACGTCCTACATGAAGTAAAAAAAGTCCATACACCCACCTAAGGTAAGGAGAGTGAACTTCTGAGAATCAACAATGGAATAAGAACAAATGTTTGAAAAAAATGACAACTGAAAAAGAAGAAAGGAACTACACTGAAAGCATTCACTGCTCTCTCCCGTTATCCAACAGGACCCTGAAACAACTCCCATGCTACCCACTCACAGGCAACAGAACCCAGACAGCAAACTCTGGAACATAACTATCCAGCTTTAGCTCAACATCAAAAATTACAGATTTAAAACACAAACATGAAAAGAAAAAAAGTTCTGGATCAAACTCAAAGCATAAAAAATTTAAAAAACATGAATGGTCCTACAAAATAAATGTATCAAAGCCTTTTCCTTGTTACTTGCCCACAGCAAAACTTCTAGATTTCTTTTTTTCAGAGCTGAAGAATAAAGCATTAACACTTACCAGCTCAGTTAAAAAAAATATATAAAAAATTGCATCTGAAATACACAGTTCATGCAAACACCATCAGAAAGAATATACAACGTTATACAACTTTGTTTCAATCTGAAACTACACATGTGTAACACAGCCGCTTGGTTTGGAATGCCGATCTTAACACAGCTTGCTTGATCTACACACAACCAAGGTACACAAATTTTGCATACTTTGAATTGCAGACTTGAACTTCTGCTCCAAAATTCTTGTACCATACACTCAGCTATGCATGTTTCTGATTCAGAGATCATATTCAATTGAAGCTAATCTGCACCACACCACTATTCTTGTACAATACACTCAGCTATGCATGATTCTGATTCAGAGATTACATTTTATTGTAGGCTACACTGCACATTTTCTCCATGTAATTCTATGCACATTATAATACAAGGAAGCAAACTAAGGTGAACTGTTTGACTTCATATTTTGGCCTGCCTGGACATCATAAAAATGAAAGCTGATAAAAACATTCATATTAGTTACATGTCCAAAATGCACTGTTAGTGTCTAAAATGTACTTCAGAAATCACAAAACAGTCCAATTTTGTATTTAGGACCCTGACACAGCTAACCTATTGCGATGCCCTGCATCACTGGCTACAAATACAACAGACCTAACCAAACTTGTTCACAGTCTCATAAACTGGAGTGCATTAAGCCTGCAGTGCAAAAATCTGTCTGTGAGTCTCCTCCTGTCCTCAACTGTAATCACACATAAGTAAGCACGAAGCAACTTTTCGTTCTACACTAGCCTCAAAAATTGCTACAGGTCCAGTCTTTGGCAATAGTCACATCTAGCCCCTCCAGTTATGTCCACTTTCCTTTTTAAGTGTGTGTGAGTGTGTGTGTGTGTGTGTGTGTGTGTGTGTGTGTGTGTGTGTGTGTGTGCATGTGTGTGTGTGTGTGTGTGTGTGTGTGTGTGTGTGTGTGTGCATATGCATGCATGCGTGTGTGTGTGAAGACAGATTTAATTAACATTATGCCTGTGTACCACATTAAATTTTGAGGACATGGAACTGACAGGGGTAAACATGGATATTGCTGAGTCTTCAAGTTAAGTGTCCTTTTGCAATATTTTTTCCCCCCTTTCATTTTGATCAGGTCCTGTTATCAAGTCTCAAGTACTTTTTGCACTGTACTTAAAAAAACAAGGACTATTTCCATTTTGTGAAAGGGGCCAACTTCCCCCCCTCCACCCCCCTACCACAAAATTGTGGCACATCAGACAAGCGACGATCTTGTCCTTCAAACTTAGCCACAAGAACACTTACCTAATTTTGGATGCAGAACAACTGGCTGCAGAAAATCAACCAAACGTGATGGGGACACTCAAAGTGACACAGCTAAACCGACACCCTTTGTCTGTCTAATTTCATTGAATACATGAACTTTTTATCCTCAAATCATGCCACACGACCTCCAGAAAGGGACATATTGCTCCAGCCAGGCAATATGACTGGAACTGGAAGTGGCTCAACTCTCACGCAGGCAACTTTAAGCCAACTCCATCGACATCCTGCTTTTTGAAGTGTGTGGTGTTACACAACGTCCTGGTCAGCTGCTGGAGTTCCATTGGTCCAGACAGCGCTGCTTTTATCACTGTGGCTGCCAGTGGTGGCCATGGATCGCCTGCGCCGGGGGCTGTGGCGTATGCGGCAGTAGTGACAGAAGCGGCCACACAAGCGAATGATGTAGAGGAGAAAGACTATGACGCCAGACAGCATGATGAACCCACCGGCGACTGGGAAAGCCATCCCATAGTTGCCACTGTTGTCAACGATCCACCCTGGGGTCAAACGAAAATGACACTGAAATTGCATACACACATGAAGACCATGCTCTCAGCAACTCATAGTCAATGGAAAAAGCTGCTGCTTTACCTAAACTCTCCTCTCACCTTGAGGTCTCTCAAACTGGTACAAATATGTAAAGCTTCATAGAGGTTATCATCATGTACAGTTTAACCGGTTATCATCATGCAACTCTCAAAGATTTCACTTCAGTGCAGCCTCTGAGAAAACAAGTCTGCAAAGTCTAGAAACACATCAGTTACCTTTATTAAATGCACCATAACACCACAGCACACTGGCCATGATTCTATTGCAATTTCACTGTCCAACACCCTTATGACCTAGACCTAAAGGTCATCAAACCTGGTAGTTCAAATAGGTGAAATGATTCACTAAATCATAATAAATGGTGTCCACGAAAAAGCAAACATTACCGTTTTGTCTTGTCATGATATGTGTCAATTATTTCTTCTAGCTATCTCAGACACAGGAATAGCCATGAGGAAAGAAATGCCAGAGTATGGAACTGGTTAGCCAACTTTTGTTTTTGTTTTGGCTGGTTTGCTTGATTTGTTTATTGCTTTTTGTTATGCCAGAGTATGGAACTGGTTAGGAAAAGCCTCTTGAAGCCAGCTTTTGTTTTGTTTTGGGCGGTTTGCTTGGTTTGTTGGTTGCTTTTTGTCATTAGAACCCTCTGGTTGCTGAGGCAGGCTTCTGGCTGTAGTTCATCCTCATCTTAGACATCAGCAGTTCACATTCACACGATATCCCATGCATGCCATGTATGTGCAAATTACCTGCAACAGGAGGACCACCCAAATTGGCCAAGCCCTGGATCATCATGATGAGGCCGTAGGCGTGAGCCAGCTTCTCCAGCCCCAGGTATCCCACCAGCATGACGGTCATGAGCGAGTAGTTGGCTGACACAAAAAAACCAAAGAGGCCACACAGCACGCTCATCAGCCAGTAGGACTTGGCCGTGGGCAGCAGCAGAACAGCCAGTCCAGAGCCAATGCAGGAGATGCCATAGATGACTGTCAGGTTCCAGTCCTGGTCACCCACTAAACCATAGATCACCTGCAAAATGAAGGTATGGTCCAAGGGTGAGTTAGTTAGTTCTTGGATTTTAAAGTCCTATCAACCACAGAGGGTTTGAAGGTGAGAGACGACAGTGAACCGATATGATTATGAAAAGGAATTGCAGTCCAATTCAAATGCACAACTATCAACATGTATGTACAGCAGTGGGATTCAAAATCCAGGGTAACCAGGTGTGTACTTTGCTCACAGATCATTAACCCTTCCCACCTTGCGGAAGCTTGCATGATCACCCATTCATAAGTTCTGATTTTTTTTTTTTTTAAAGGGGGTGTTCTGTTCTTTTAACTTGATGTAAGCTGAAAATAGTCATCACAAAACAAAGAAAAAATCGGTCGATGAGATGATGGAATACTGTTTTCTCCACATACACAACACAAGAAATCCATAACTTCATTCAGAATCCATACATATGACATAGCTATTTTGAAACTAGTTTAAAGACAGTCAGATAACAACAAGAAGAAGTCCACAATCCATTCAAAAAAAAGTACTGTTTGGGGTGGCATCACTCACCTGCCCTACAGTGTTGACAATTCCGATAACAGAGATGAGGAAGGTGGCTTGACTGTCAGGAATGCCCCGTGAGAGAGCAAAGTCTGTGGCAAAGACATATGGAACATCAGCCCAGAAGTAGAGCAGGAAATTGGAGAGGGCTAGGAGCACAAACAAAGGGTGCCTCATAATCTTCTTGTCACAAGTACCTTCCATGGATTCAATCACTGGTTCAAGACACGGGCACTGATCAACCATGCAGTTCTCGTCATCTGACTCAGAATCTGACGAGGGCAGGCGGGACAATTCCGGGCAACTGGTGGCGCACGGAACAGGTTGCTGGACGCATGATCCTCGGAAGAAGATGTCGTTGCGGTGAAGGATGAGGTAAGTGGAGTGCTTGTTCATCAGCAGCATTCCCAAATCAGTGCCACCGCTCAAAGCTGGGTCCACGCCTGAGGAAGGGACTGTTGTGGGTCCAGTGGTTACCTTGCGGTGGTGCTCTGTGGCACTCTTCTGGGACATGATGTATTCCAACGTTGCACCCGAGTCCCCCTGACACTGTAGCTTGACTGGCAGTTTCTCGGACAACGAGCGCTCAAGTGCACTGCCTGAAGCCACCTTGCACTGCAGTTTGCAGGGTGTCTTTTCTGATTGCGTGCGTTCCAACACCCTACCTGGCAGTGGTATGTCGTGGGACTGTAACTGGTTGTCGATGCTATCTTGGTGGCAGTGAGAGTGGTGCTTATGATCACTCCCTGTGCTGGCAGAATTCTCCAGCAATTTATCTGTCAGCTGCTGCATGGATTTCTCCGACAGAGTCTTATTTGGGTCAGTCTCACCTTCACCTTTGGTGCAGTGTTTCCTTTTCCTCCTCTTTCCTCTGGATTTTAATGGCAGATCTCCAGAATCTCCCCCAGCCACCTCCCCATTCACAGAACTTTCTTTGGAATACGCAACCCTGGCATTCCCTTCACTTTTGTAGTCATGTGTCTGAGATGCAGTTGACCTGCCAGCCAGGCCAATGTCCTTGCTCTTGAAGAAGCGCTGCAGGGCAAGTTGGGGATCAACAGCAGTACGCCTCAGCTCTGGAAGCTTGTCCAGGTACATCTTGATCGTCTCCTTGTCAGCATTGACGTAGGTGGGCAGAGTAATCTGGGAGTAAGCTAGAGCTGCAACGTCATCTTCGCTGTCTGAGGAAGAGCTGGAGCTGCTCTCTGAGTTTGTGCTGTGCAGGCGACTGCGGTTTCGTGATGGTATGCTAAGACGCGAAATGGGGCGCGTCAAGCGGTCAAAGGCATTCAAGTGGCGCTGACGTCGTTGCTCAGGAGTGAAGGTGAGGGGCCTGAAGAGAGCCCCACAGACACAGATGTTAAGAGAGACAGCACCCATGATGAAAAAGGTTCCACGCCAGCCATACATTCCAATCAGGATCTCGCAGAGAGGGGCGAACGTGAAGGTTCCAATCCCTGTGCCGCACACAGACAGCCCTGTGGCCAGCGCCCGGCGTTTGTCAAAGTAGTAGGCCACGGTCAGGACCGAGGTGACATAGCACACAGAGAAGCTGGCACCCACGATCATGCCAAAGGTGATGTACAGCTGCCAGATGGAGGTCACGAAGGAACTGGCCACAAAGCCCAGGCACGACAACAACCCTGCCGCTATAGTGATGGACCGGCAGCCAAACCTGGTGGTGAGGCCACTGGCCACAGGTCCCAGTAACAATGACAGGCAGTAAAAGATGGAGGCCACCCAGGCTGTCTCACTCTTGGTCTGCTGGAACTCCTCTATCAAGTATACAAACATCACACCAAATGAGAAGGCACACCCATCACAGATGAGACTGAGAAAAAATGCCCCCAGCACGACAAACCACCCCCAACCCCCATCTGGGGCTGGGGGGAGGCCAAAAGCATCGCTGAATGCTACAAGAGATGACTCTGAACTTGAAGAGGAGGTGGTGGAGGACAACTTGATGGACCGAGGGGTGCTGGAACTTACAGGGCAGTTCTGCTGCCCATCCTTGTGGTCTCTAGACTGTTCACACGGTACACTGGAGTAGTCTTTGGAGTCTTTGAGGGATTGTGCCATAATAACAGGGAATTGGAACTGAAGAACTCGGCAAGGTAAATGAGGAAGATGGAGGAGAGGCAGAGTTTAGTCATGGGTCTGTGCAGGTGAAGGATGCTCTTCAAGCAGCCAAATCCCCAGTTGTGCTTCTTAGATGTGTTCAGCTTGGCAGTGCGCTGTCTCCGTAATGGCTGAACCCTACAACGGAACAATACATAATGGTTACCATAGTACCAAGTCTTTTGGTTTCGCTCAACAGTGCACTGTCCCATAACTGTTGCACACTACTACAACAGAGAAGCACAAGCTGATGAGCACAGTAACAAAACGAGGTGGTAGCAAGCACTGTCCCACAACAACAGAACCCTGCAAGACAAGAGAAACGCTATGATTTACCGAAGTAACAAGACTTTAAAGGAGACCCAAAGCACAGACACAGTAGGCCAAAAAGCAGACAAAATGTACAAATACTTCCACCAACAGGCTTCATTTGGCTGTTCCATCATTTGTACTAATATTTATACAAAAGAAGTACTTTTCAGCTTCAAATCTGAGCCCCTCAAGGTGCAGACACATTACTCATTAGTTCACTCTTTGCGACCCTGGTCTGCAGTCTCATGCTTGACACGAGGAGATCTCCATGTCTACTTGCAAATTATTTGTCATTGTTCAGCATTGACAGTGCCAGCCGCATTTGATATTTATGGTGTGTAATACAGGGTCTTGGAGGACAAAGTGAAGAAGTCTTGCCACATGCACCCAGTTTGGCCACCAAAACAAAAACCCAGTCTGCAGGTTTTGTCTCATACTGGTGCAAGATTTGTAAAAATGTGGGGCCAGCTGACTTTCTGAATTTGTCTACTGAGAGCAGAAAAGGGTTGGCTTGTGAAATATTTAACACTTTTGCAACACATGCTGGTCTTTTTCACAACATCACTGAAACAGACTGTTGGGCACAACAACAACAACTCTGTTTCTGAGACTTTTGAAGTGTTGATTCTGACAAACAGACAAGAAGTCACTGGCTCCTAAAAAATAAAAAATAAAAAATAAAAAAGGGGTGGGGGTGGAGGGGTGGGGTGACCACTATCACTGTATCTTGCGTGGTTGGTGGTCATATGGCCTGAAACCTTTTTTTCGCCATTGTATGTGTTTTATACATTTTTCTGCAGCTTTTTGTACAGTGCATTGTGCCCTAGATCTTGCTGGTGATCATGCACCATAGAAATGTCCATTATTATTATTATTATGATCAGTAGGGCTTGTGGTACTTCTCTGATCATCCTGAGGTGACCCTATACTTGTCTTGTGACCACTATCACTGATACAGTAGGGCTTGTGATACTTCTCTCATCATCCTGAGGTGACCCTATACTTGTCTTGTGACCACTATCACTGTATCAGTAGGGCTTGTGATACTTCTCTCATCATCCTCAGGTGACCCTATACTTGTCTTGTGACCACTATCACTGATACAGTAGGGCTTGTGATACTTCTCCCATCATCCTGACGTGACCCTGTGCAGCAGACAGGATGTTAAACTCCAATTACCAACTCGCTTCAGATCCCCTTAAAATAATTTCGTTCAGCAGACAATGGCTGACCCTTGCAATAAAACCTCACACACCGACTACCATTAGTGGCAATATCCTGTGTACGTGCTGTCTGTGTAAGGACTCACATAAGCCCTGTACATGTGTGTGTGTGTGTGTGTGTGTGTGTGTGTGTGTGTGTGTTGTGTGTGTGTGAGTGTGTGTAGAATCACATGCGAGCACAGTGAGTCTGCCCGAGAGCGGAGAATAGCGCTATATAAAAACGATCAACAACATCTTGCAATGCCAGTGAAACATAAACTGAAACCACAGATATAAACCACGGCCATTCTGGGTGGTATGTTCCTGTTTTCTGGGGCTTCTTACACAACTGATTGCACATCAGCATAAAGAGTAAGTGACTTGGTGTTTTACGCCCGGTCAACCATTACAGTTATATCAGGGCGAACTAGCATAAAGAACTGAATTGGACCAGGACAGGGTTTTATGTTGCCAAGTAGGGAATAGTTTTCTTTTTCTTCTTTTTTAATATGCAAACAGCTTTAAAGGTATTGCATTCCCACTAGTTGTAAAAGCACACAAAGTACTAGATGTAGTTTGCCCAAAGGAGTGTGTTAGTTCAGTATTCACTCATGCAGACAGATCTAATTCTTTCCTTTCATTATGTGCATTTTCATTATCTCTCTTTATGTTGTGTGTGTGTGTGTGTGTGTGGTGTGTGTGTGTGTGTGTGTGTGTGTGTGTGTGTGTGCATATGTGTGTGTGTTATGTGTGCATATGTGTGTGTGTGTGTGTATGTGAGAGAGAGAGAGAGAGAGTGTGTGTGTGTGCATATGTGTGTGTGTGTGTGTGTGTGTGTGTGTGTGTGTGTGTGTGTGTGTGTGTGTGTGTGTGTGTGTGTGTGTGCATGTGTGTGTGTGTGTGTACATGCATCATTGTGCATGCATGTGTGTGTGTGTGTGTGTGTGTGTGTGTGTGTGTGTGTGTGTGTGTGTGTGTGTGTGTGTGTGTGTGTGTGTGTGTGTGTGTGTGTACATGCATCACTGTGTATGCAAGCGTGTGTGTGCTGTTCAGTTCAGGATGGTATCTATGCACACAGAAAAAAGCCCATATGTGCTCCACCCCATCTACAAAAGTTCTGCTAATGTTGCCTTTGAGTTTCAAATGTTTGTTTAACAGTGGCCCTCTCATCCTTTCAAGGAAGATTGTCAAGCACTTCCTCTTATGCTGCTGCAGAGAGGCAATGCTCACCTCACAGAACAGCAGGTTAGTTTTATTTATGTAGGCTGATGACAGAAAAATCTAAACAGACAGAATCCGATCACCATACTCTGTTATCATAAATGCTTCAATGAATCATTCATTTCTCCAACTGATTGTTGTTTTTCACCAACAGTTGTTTTTATATATATATATATATATATATATATATATATATATATATATATATATATATATATATATATATATATCACCTTCTGGGCCCTTTTCAACATGTCAAACATGTATTATATTTATGTAAGACAGTTCTCTGCAGCCAACAGATGTAAGCCACTCAATTTACAAACACACACACACACACACATGCATGCACGCATACACACACACACACTCATAATCTCTCAATGGCCTGTTTTGCCTTTAACACTTACCTTTGCATCAACATCAGTGATTAAAACTTTCTGAATCAGTGAATCACATTACTGCCACTGAACCCTTAAGCCAAGCACTGACAAAGGACAACTGATGTCAACACAAATGACACCCACAATACAATAAGCCATCCAATTCTCGGGAAACAAACCTAGAACTGCGTAGTTCTGAATCACTGGCAAATGAGAGACATAACATTGTCCTAAATGAAGCTCATTTTTGCCTAAACACGTGACATTTAATGCCCCAAAGCAGTCACATGCAAAGATTGCAATTGATTAAAAGGACAACAAGCAGGCTTGTAATGAGATTCTGAGCCTTTCAAATCAATGAGGCGGTTGACTAGACAACAGCCTGTTGTGGATCACACAAGTTGCTCTATGCAGCAGCTGCTCCAACACAAAATTGCTTCCCTTTGTCTTGCCATATGATTAGAACAGTGAACTTGTACTTATGTGCACCTATCACAGTATGCAAACCTGAACCTAACCCCAGACCACAGTGCATACATTGATTACTGTTGTCAAATAAGGATTAGGCTATACAGAGCAAGAAGTGGCTAAATCTCTTATCCACACATTGGCAGGTGACCTCAATCTGCCCTAATGCAGAGGAGGTCATGAGAGGGATAACCTCTCCATGCCTGAATACTTCTAATTCACAGGTAGTAATTCAGCATAAAGGCTGAGTGGGAGACTTGCCACACTGGCATGGTGTTTACTAGTTCAGAGTCTATGACTCTATGGTCATAAAGAAAGGTAAATATTCAAATATTCCTGTTGGAGCCAGTGACCTTACATGAACCTTATGCCAAGTTATGGTCAAGGTAATCATACTTCAGTATGACCACAGGCAACATAATTTACAAGCGGCCAAACAGAGATCTATGAAGGCAAGTGAAGAATAAAGCCAAGTCATGATATATATCTGTTAAACAGCAAGCATGCCCTTGCCCTGACCAAAGGTTTGGTGCTTGTCAGTAACTAATGGATACTGTGGCCTTCTATATGATTTATAACTAGTATTTGACCCTCTGGTCAGCGCAGTAATGTGGCTGGACTCTCCTGACAATACATGAAAAGAACATCAAGTGACCATTGGTACATTATGTGTTGCATCAGTGTACAGGCCTGTGCATAGGTCTTCTAAGGCAAACCAACACTTTGTACACATTGCATCAATTATACATGTTCAAGATTTTTTTCTAGGTAGAAGTTTAAGGAAGCAAGCACGCATGCATGCACACACGCACACACACACACTCACGCACACACACACTCACAGCCTGTGAACTAAGACTGGATGCTACTGTTGTCTGCAAGACTTTCATACCAGATTATACGTCAGAGAAAGAAAAAAGGATGTAACACATACACCCACAGCCTGTGAACTAAGACTGGACACTACTGTTGTCTGCAAGACTTCCATTCCAGATAAACTGTCAGAGAAAGAAAAACTGATGTACCTTTGATGGACTCTGTGTACCTTGTATAAATTTACTCACATGGCGACATGCCAGGTGAGATTACAGTAGGCACTTCAGGTCTTTGTTGTTGTGTTCATGTGACATCTTCTGAGCATGGTCTGTGCATGTGTATGGAGGTCTCAAGGGGAATGTTACAACCATGAGACAGAGAGCAGATCAGCTACAACTGTTGGAGGGTGGGGATGTGTGAGGTGAGGGAGGAGTGGGGGGGGGGGGGGGGGGGTTGCAAGGTGGCTACTCCAAAATGTCTGGAACCGTGTATCTTCAGCCTTTACTACAGGACACCCATCTAAGGCTCTGTCACATCAGGGAAACTTCACTGGCCTTCAATATCACATAAATATATATCTAAGCACAAGATCCTGAACACTCTGGTTGTACCTACACTGCCCTAGATGGGACCACTGGCTGTTCTCCAGGATAACAATGGCAATGCCTGACCTCATGGCACACAGATAGGACTACCAGTAGCAGGCAGAGATCAACAAATGGCCTGGCCAGTGAACAGTCCTGATCTCAACCCCAGTCAGTAAGTTTGTGGTCCTCCCCAAAATCTGTAATATCAGCTGGGCATGCTGCAGGCCTAACTTGTGGCTGATGGTCCCCCAGAGGATCCTCCATCCTGATCAAATCCTTGATGTGCAGAGTGCCAGCTAGCCAGGGAGGGCACACCTACTACTATACTAAGTACTATACATACTTCTTTGCATGATGCTGTTCCTTTTATATAAAATTCACAGTACTCAACAATAAATGACTGACAGGCCAACATAAAGGCAAATGTAGTAATACTAAAGTATTCCTACCTGTTTAGTTTCTACCAGCATAAATCATTACATGCAGAGTCCTCAAACAGATCACTACTTAGTTCAGGAACTGTGTGAGAGTCGACGTGGCCATCCTGAGCTGTCCGTCCTAACGAGCCTTCTGGTTTCCGTGGACGTAAAGAATTATTCAACCGTGCTTTGGCATTGGTCACAACTTGTCCCTAATATGTCAACTGACATCTGAGGACAGTAAAGTAAAAGTCCAAGGTTTTTAAGTATGCAAAATGACCATCGAAATGATTGACAAATGTGTCACTAGTTTCAGATTTAATGAAATAAAAAAAAATAAAAAAATGTTTAACTGGGTTTTTAATTGATTTTATTTTCTGTAGGCTGGCCGAGACTACAATCTCGGGTTCTCCATCAGTCACGTGACTTTCACGGAAGTGACATCAGTCTGGGGAGTCAGTGCGGTTGCCATCTTAGATTCTTCAGTAAACTGTGTATGCGTGTGGTCGACAAAAAGTTAACTATGCCAGCCTACTGTGTTGCCGCGAACTGTAACAATTCACAGATGACCCCAGGTATAACAATGCACGAGCTCCCGCGCCATCAACCCGCAGTGAGGCAAAAGTGGATTAAATTTATACAATTCAAACGAGCTGACTTTCTTGCTGTGCCGCATCACGCCCATTTGTGTAGCAAGCACTTTAGTGAGTGTGATTTCGCAAACCCCATGGAATATCACATGGGGTTTGCTTCGAAGCTGACACGATGTTCTGGTACTCTTTCAAAATCCTGCCTGACAGGCTCAAACTGATACGGCTGTATCCTTGTGGGTCTCTCGGGCAAAGTACCAGTTTCACCTTCGGAGCTTGAATTGGCCATTTTGCAGTGACTCCCCACAGTGACATAGTAGGCATATGGTCACGTGATTTGGGCGTCATGGTGACGCTTTCGGTACGACAGAAAATGCCTTTTTTCCTGCATTTATAACCCTCAGATCAGTTTCACTTACATCATCGTTCTCAGCGAGCTTTAACGGAAATTGTGTCAAAAATCACCCCTAACCTTGGACTTGTCCTTTAAGCATCACTTCATCATCATCATCATCAGATCACTACATGGGTTAAAGAACTTTGTCAGCTCATTTATTAAATTGCATACAACAGAACCTAAAGTTTCCAAAGTTAAAAATCTGCTTTGCTGCATCATACATTCACAGCACAGCATGATCACATGTATGCAACAGACATACATACACACACACACACACACACACACACACACACACACACACAACCAAAGAATACAGTTTTGTTGTAACTGCTGCAGCTACTATGTAACCACAAGCATAGTATACATGTGCAGATCTCCCCAATCAGTATCATTATCATGAGTCAACCAACTCACATAATTCCAAAGCAAGGTTTTAACTGAGCAGACAACTTGTATGCATGCATACTCATGTATGTCACACACACACACACAGAAGTTTTTAAACACATATAAACCACAGAGTGCTGGAGAGAAGCAGTCTCAATGTCCCTTACAATTTTACATCTAACATTGCAGCAATATATACACATTATCGCAATACAATTTACAAAGCAATGCAATACAAACAAAAATAAAAGACAACACAATACAAATTCATAAGTTGTTGTCACTGAATAGTGAGATGCTTTACAGTATTATACTGCAATAATGTTAGGTTGCTGTAAGTTGTGTAACATAAGGACATTGTCACTGGGGTTGGCACGATTGCTTCTATCTTTCACACAGTCACAGTCTGAATATGTGTGGTGTAAAAAAGCTATGTATGGGTGTGTGTTGTTTATATATATATATATATATATATATATATATATATATATATATATATATATATGTATAAATATATATACAAACACACATTAAAAATAACAGCATTAACACTGACATTTGGAACTTAGCAAACTGGTACAGCACTTGTGGCATTGTACAATACTACAAATATTGCTAAGTAGTAAGTACTGTGTCAGTGTGCGTGGTTATTGATCATGAAGCAAGATGTGGAAAAATAGCTGGCATGAAGCCAACATACACCACTAGTCCGTCAGCCGCGACCTCTCCGAGTTCCGCTGCACTGGTCTGGCTTTGTACCAAAACAGCTTTTCCCCTCTTTGAAAGTCGTCTACGATAAACGAAGACGACTTCCTTGAACTACGTTGCCGAAAAAAAGAAAAATATCAACCATGCACAAATAAGCAGTAGCCTGCTATGTTTTTCGACAGTCTTCTTCTCATTTCCAAGCTGCAAGTGTTATAAAAATAAAGATTTAAAAACAAAAGAAAAAAAAGTCACAGTCTCACACAAGGGTACAGCGCATTTTAACGTCTCAGCAATTTTTACCAGCCCCGTCTCCATTTTTGCTATCGCTGTACCACTATCAGCTGATACTGTGATAGGCTGTTTATTTGCACAATCTCGTCTCTTGTGTCAGCACTTACCCCATATCCTTGAAGTGATAAGCTTGAATGTCAGAATACCGGAGGTGGAGGTGGCTCTTCAAACATCGTTGAAATCGTGATCGAAAACGTTCTTGGGGAGAGCTCCGATACAGCAACAAGAGATGACCGTTCGATCTCCTTCTGCCAGAATTCCTAAACGGCGTGGATAAAGAAAGCGTTTTGAGAATGTAACCATATTGGTAACCCCGCCCACCCCCCCACCCCCCTTTCTCTCTCTCTCTCTCTCTCTCTCTCCTCTCTCCTCTCTCTCCTCCCCTCTTCCCGGAGCTACACAGAAAGGGAAACCCAAAAAATCTAAAATAAAAGTTTTTTCGAAAGTTTAAAAACTTTTCACGGCGGTTTTTTTTTATTTTTTGGTAATTATCGTTCAAAACTAACCCCTTTGGCCTACCACCAAAACCCACTGACAGGGAAATTCGAAACGGGAAGAATGCGTGTGTGTGTGTGTGTGTGTGTTGTGACGGTGAGTCAGTGTCAAACTTGATATGTTTTGTGTGTGTGTTTTTGTGTGTGTGTGTGTGTGTGTGTGTCAGTTTGCTGTTTGTTTAAAAAGGCCGGGGGATCGCCGGAAGGGGACTGAGGGGTAGATTGAGGGGGAGGGGGGTGGCGTCCGTCTGTGTGGGTGCCGGCCATGTCATTGAGTCAATGTACGGTGTGTCAATGCCGTGCCGGATTCCATTTGACCTTATTCAGTCACGTGATCTCGGTCTCTCGCCGCTCACCCCGAGGCCTGCTGTTCAGACTCGGGTAGGAGTTGATCACGTCATATACAGTGTAGAACTGTTACGTTTTGCAGGCTGCCGAATTATGCAGTTTCCGGTTTGGCCTAATCCGCCTTCTGGCGGCTGTGTCACGTAGGCCGCCCCGCGCACGCTGCCACTGAGCATCCCAGCGGCCACACTGACACACACACACCACACTACACACACACACCCAATACACCCCACCACACACCCCACCCCACACCCACACACACCACACCCAACCACACACCACACACAGGTAACACGCACGCACACACACACTCTGTCGTCTCTTCTCTGTCTTTTGCTCTTCTCTTCCTCTCTCTCTCTCTCTCTCTCTCTTCTCTTTTTCCCCCTCTCTCTCTCTCTCTCCCCCACACCCCCCCACACCACCCAACACACACACACACCCACACACACCCAAAAAAACACACACACACACACCCACACCCCCCCCACCAACTCCGCCCCCCCCACCACACACACCCCACCACACACACCCCAACAACACACACCACACACACCACACACCACACACCACACCACACTATTAACACACGCACATACACGCACATACACACGCACCAAAAACCCACCACACGCCGCACGCACCACCCCCACACCACACACCACCACACACACCACACACACAACAACCCCCACCCCCCCACACAACACACCAACACCCCAAACACACACACCACACCCACACACACACACACACACACCCACACACACACACCCCTGCCCAACACACACTGACACACACACACACACCCACACACACACACACAACACACCAACACACCCCACACACACACACCACACACACACACCACCACAACACACACAACACAACCCCTAACACTAACACACTAACACTACAAACCCCACACAACACCACCACACACAAAACCCAACCCCCACACACACACACACCACACAACACACACACACTAACACAAACATAACACACAACCACACACACACCACACCCCCCAACCCACACACACCACACACACACCACCCACACACCACACCACAACAAACCCCCCAAAACCCCACCAAAAACACACACCACACACACCACACACCCCAAACCCCAAACACACACACCACACACACACACACACAACCACACACAAAACCCCACACACACACACACACACACACACCAACACACCCCCCACACACACACACACACACCCCAACACCAAACACTCACTAACCAACAAAACACATAAACTGCCCAAAACCAACCACACACACACACACACACCACCACACACACACCCCACACAAACACTAACACACTAACACTAACACTGACCCCACCCCAACAAACACACCACACACACACACACACCACACACCACCACACAACACACACACCACACACACACACACTGCAACACCACACCACACACACACAACCACACACCACAACACACACACCACACACACAACAACACCACCACACACACCCACACACCAACACAACACTAACACAACACAACACACAACACAAAACAACCAACACACACACACACACAAAAACACACACATAAATAACACAACACAAACAAAAACTAACACTAAAAACAACACACACAAAAACCCACACACACACACCCACCCCAACACACACCACACACACACACACACACACACACACACACACACACACAACACACACACACACACCGTGGATCCAGGACGGCCAAGCCTTTTCCAAGTTTTTCCCCTCTCTCTCTCTCTCTCTCTCTCTCTCTCTCTCTTCCTCTCCTCTCTCTCTCTCTCTCTCTCTCTCCCCCTCTCCTCTTCCTGATCTCTGGACCTACTTTACTGAGAACTCCGCCCAGTCCTTCCGACTGCTTTTGAGAGTGAAACCCCCTTCCCCCCTCCCTTACTTTCTTTTACTATTGACCCTTTTTTTTGGTTGTTTTTTTTTAATACTAGTAAATGTGTAGATGTTTACTCCCTTTATTTCGTTGTATCTCAAATGTATAACGAGTGATGTATGCATGTGTGACTGGCGCTGTGAAAATGCTTTTTTTGTGTGGAAATTTATGTATAAAATTTTTACTCACTCATTCATGCCTATAATTAGTACTAAAAGATGCCTGTAATTTTTATTTAAATCATCAGTAGCATACAAGGGCTAGTTTAAACAGGTTTTTGCCCCCTCCAATCCTTGTAAAATAAAGTTTTTTAGTTCAGTTCGAGTTTTTTTTTCTTTTTTTTTCCCCCCCTCTCTGTCCCCTCCCCTCTCCCCCTCTCTCTCTCCCCTCCCCCTCTCTCTCTCTTTTCTCCCCCTCTCTCCCCCTCCAATCAGTTTCATGCGGGTTTGTTAGACTAACCAAATTTTAAAAACGAGGTGATGTGAGGGGAAGTGATGCTTAATGTCCTAGATTTCGTTTACATATTAGGGACAAGTTTTGAAGCGAACATTTAATAATTCTTTACGTCCACGGAAACCAGAAGGCTCGTTAGGACGGCAGCTCAGGACGGCCACCTCGACTCTCACACAGCTCCTGAGCTATATGTTAAGACGAGTCAATAGACCAGCTTTAAAAAGCTCGGTCGTCAGCACCGACTTTCTGAGATTACTCTAGCCCAACTGACAGCAGCTGTAGTGCCGACAGCTGTGCATGGCCCAACAACTGCCCAGGATCCAAACACACAAATGGTTAAAAAGAACGCTTATAATATGACAATTAAAAACATGTGCGAATTTGCGGGGTTTTAGATCTGAAATTTGAGATCACCCGGCTGCAGAGCAGACTAAACTTAAGCTGGGGGTGGGGATCTAAAACAAGCATGACAGGTTTTTGACTGAACCTAAACTACAATCCTTGTAAAATAAAGTTTTCGATCTCTCTCTCTCTCTCTCTCTCTCTCTCTCTCTCTCTCTCTCTCTCTCTCTTCTCTCCCCTCAAGTCATGCGGGTTTGCCAAAACTAAGATCCAAACACATAAATGATTTTTTAAAAACACAAACAAACAAAAAACAAAAACAAAAAAAATATATTTTATCAAAGCGATAAAACAACAGTTAAACACTAGATAAACGATGATAAATGAAAATGTTGTATATATCTGGTTGTTGTTGGGTTGGGTGGGGTTAAATGACTAGAGTGTGTGGAAGAATGCTGGCATGACATTTCACTACACGTCTCCTCAACATTTTCATTTATCACCGTTTAACTGTTGTTTTGTAGCTTTGAAAAAGGGGCGTACCCCGAGGAAAATTCGCCATCTTTTGTATTGTCATATTAAATAGGCGTTCTTTTTAACCATTTAAGTGTTTGCCCGAATCTTCTTTCACAACGTTAGTAATCATGTTTTAGTAATTTGCTTCTGCTCTGCACAGCCGGGAGATATCAAAACACCTCGCCGCCTCTTTTGCGTTCTGGGGGGGGGGTGGGGGGGGGGGGGGGGGGGGGGGGGGGGGGGGGGGGGGGGGGGGGGGGGGGGGGGGGGGGGTTTCAGTCCGTGGCTTTCCACCCCCAAAGGGGAAATTTTGGGGCCCCCTTAGGGCCCCCCCCGGGGAAAAACCCCAGTACGGCCACCTCGACTTTCACACAGCTCTGAGATTAAAATGAAAATCTTAAATCTCGGATTTTCGTGTATTTTAAAAATGCTATTAGTGCTATTTTTGTTAAAGCCGCGGCACGTTTTGTCTAAGTTGGACGGCGGCCCTTTCTCAACATGTGAGGGTGATTAAAATGGAAACTACTATACTAAGTTTCGGATTTTCGAGTGTTTTTGAAAATGCTATTGATGCTATTTTCGTGTTATAATCCTACTCTGCGTCAGTGACGTTTAGCGGGACTCGACTGCACAAAACGCGTACAAGTGTCTCAACTGGCCTAACCCGTAGTCTCTCTGACCGTGCTCCTTGGGCCAAATGACGCGGGCACGCATCTTTCGTACACTTATCGTTTATTTAAAAGGCAAAGAGTTTTGAAATGTAGACTTAGTAACCACAGACTACCAATCCAGCACAGACGACCGTTAGGTATTCCAAGGGACGAAAGAATGTGTACTATTTGTCACTGGTGAGGTAGGAGATCAATTTCATTATTTGCTTAACTGTTCCAATGAAAACGTCAAAAGAAACCGTACCAAGTATGTTGATCAATATTATACACATCATCCCAAGGTGCCCAAATTCTGTAGCCTTATGAACATGACTTCAAAATCTAAGAATGTTAGCCTTGCTAGATTTCAGTATTAGTTGTATTTTTGAGTTATTTTGATCAAACCAACAGCGCGAAACTCAGCGAAATAAATAAATAACAAAAAAAAACAACAAAAAATCTATTCTTTGCGCCGTAGTTATATTTCATGAGCGCTTGTTCTTGTCTAATGTATAAAGTGCTGTAGTAATGTATTAATAGCATGTACTTGTTTATAAGGAATGTACTGTGTGAATGTAATTTTGCTTTTTAGCCCCCAGGGGCAGGAAGTTCCATAAAACCTTGAAACGGCCTTAAACCATGGCATGCGGCAGAACCGTCGGGAAAGACGCGGCCGGGATGAATTTCAAGTCTCTTCCTGGTTGGCAAGTTTCATTAAAACAGTACATTTAAACTGATTGCTCAGGACAGCAGAAATATAGTAATACTGCGGTCAGAATCCCAAACGATCATTGCACGTAATTTACTGACGGTATTCCGACCATAAGTATCTAAATTCTTCTACTTACCGGGTGCGGAACAGCTTAACCAGTATAAACTGAGACGCCAGCTCTACAGTGTGATACAGTTGCTGCAACTGTTCGTTACAGGCGACTGTTCGTATTATAGCTTGTGGTGTCGTGAAACTGAGCACACTCCAAGCCGCGTGACTGAGGTCGGAAGTTCGGACTACCAGTCGCTGCTTGGAGTGTGGGGATAAAGGTCATGACACTCACTGACTGCCGATAAAGCGGGTGGCAACACTGGCGGTACTACAGCAGGCAAGCTCCATGACGGTAAAGCGTGTATGCACAGGCATAAAGTTTGTGAGATAACAGAGGAAACGCCGGTCAAATTTTAGACTGAACAAGAGTGCTAACACAAGATGATACTGCGGGGCTTAACTGATGTCCTCATATTTTGGGCTGACATATTAGGGACAACGCTAGCAAAATCTGACAGGAACTTGACACTCCGAAACTGAAGTGTGTGTGTCAGCCGAGACCGCAAGAGGAGAAAGTGAGGAAGGTCAATCAGCGAAGACAACTGAGAGTAGTGTGTGTGCGCGTGCTGGCTATAAATATTCACTTCCGGCGACTGCAACGACTTAATATTTCTGGAGGCGGAATAAAAACAACAACACCAGTCACAGGCGTGCACACACACACACACACACACACACACACACACACACACACACACACACACAGTGCACACACACATGACACACACACACGCACGCAGCACGCACGCACGCACGTCACACACACGCACGCACGACCACGCACGCACGCACACACACAGTGACACATACACACACGCGCGTGCGCGCACGCACGCACGCCCACGCGCGCACGCAACCGATTATATTACCGAGCGCCTGCCTGCAGCTGCCTATGTTTTCACTTCATTTTACTGCGGCCACGGGTATCATACAGCTGGAGACTGTGTGTCACAGTGTGTGTGTGTTGTGGTTTTTTTTTTGTTGTTTATTAAGTTTGTGTGTAGTAGTGTGTTTGGTGTGTTGTGTGTGTGTGTGTGTGTGTGTGTGTGTGTGTGGTTGTGTGTGTTGTGTGTGTGTGTTTTGTGTGTGTGTGTGTGTGTGTGTGTGTGTGTGTGTGTGTGTTGTGTGTGTGTGGTGTGTTGGTGTGTGTGTGTGTGTGTGTGTGTGTGTGTGTGTGTGTGTGTGTAGTTTGTGTGTGTGTGTGTGTGTTGTGTGTGTGTGTGTGGTGTGTGTGTGTGTGTGTGTGTGTGTGTGTGTGTGTGTGTGTGTGTGTGTGTGTGTGTGTGTGTGTGTGTTGTGTGTGTGTGTGTGTGTGTGTGTGTGTGTGTGTGTGTGTGTGTGTGTGTGTGTGTGTGTGTGTGTGTGTGGTGTGTGTGTGTGTGTGTGTTGTGTGTGTGTGTGTGTGTGTGTGTGTGTGTGTGTGTGTGTGTGTGTGTGTGTGTGTGTGTGTGTGTGTGTGTGTGTGTGTGTGTGTGTGTGTGTGTGTTGTGTGTGTGTGTGTGTGTGTGTGTGTGTGTGTGTGTGTGTGTGTGTGTGTGTGTGTGTTGATGTGTGTGTGTGTGTGTGTGTGTGTGTGTTTTGTGTGTGTGTGTGTGTGTGTGTGTGTGTGTGTGTGTGTGTGTGTGTGTGTGTGTGTGTGTGAGTGTGTGTGTGTGTGTGTGTGTGTGTGTGTGTGTGTGTGTGTGTGTGTGTGTGTGTGTGTGTGTGTGTGTGGTTCAATTTTGCTTTACGTCCATGGAAACCATAAGGCTCGTTAGGACGGAAAGCCCAGGACGGCCACCTCGACTTTCACACAGCTCCTGATCTCTGAGTGGAGCCGTTAGTAAGTAAACATGGTGTTTAACGTCCACAGAAACCATGAGGCTTATTAGGGATGGCTAGAAGTGGGGGAAGGGGGTATGGAGGTGGGGGGAGAGGGAGATTATATACCTATCGCTACACTGTCACCACCAGAATGACTCCTGCATTAAGGTGGGCAGCAATGAGAGCCATTTTAATGTTTCAGTAGGAAGTGACGGACAAAGTCACAAGACAGTGTCCACAAACCACAACCTTTCTGAAGAGAAAGGAGAGCCGAAGCGGTATCGAACCGAGGTCCTTCCGCTTACCAGACTAACGCCTTACCGCTGGGCCAAACCGGCTCACTGGAGCTGTTCCTTCAGGTGATGCTTAGTGTCCTCGGATGTCGGTTGACAGATTAGGGACAAGCTGAGACCGATGCGTGACCATGGTTCAGTATAGCTTTACGAGCCTTATGGTTATATCAGGTGCTTTTCGTACGACATGCTGTAACTGCGGTTTGTACAGTACAACACAATGCATCTTTATTATCCCTGTGCAGAGAAATTAATTGCCTTTTGCCGCTTGACATTCCGGTAATAACGACTTTTACAATAACTGCCGGAAACATTCCAGACGGGGGAGGAGTTCTAGGCATTCACACCAATCTACATTTAATGATTGTAGACAACACAGTCCTCGTGCTTGCTGGTCCAAAAACAAAAAACAAAAAAACAACAACTCTGAAACAGAATGACTGCTAGCGTTCTAAAAAAGATCCAAACAGAGAAAGGTTCAAATGAACGCTTATTTATTTTAACACGGACACACAATATCCAAATTTTCGGGAAAATCCCCTTTATCAAGCCACAAAACGACACTTAAACAACAGATAAAAGGTATAAAAAAAAAAAAAGATGAAAAATGGAGAGAGAGAAAAAAGAGAGACTTATCTTGTTTTGGTTGAGGTTTTACAACTTGTTCCGTGCTTGGAAGATCTTGCTGGTCCAGTATCGCATTACAGCTTACAGTCGCCCTGACCATGTAACTATTTGTCGGGCATGACTGGGCATAGAAAGCCAAGTTACTCACTTACTTTTCCACTCGCAAAGAGGAAGTCGACTACGTGCTGCATAAACCGAAAGAAAGACACATGAAGAAAGAGTCATGCTAAAAAATCGTCCCGTCCGCTTAAAGGAATTCCAAAGCCGTAGCGCTCGTTGACGTAAATGAATGCAAAGTGCACGACCCGGGGCTGGTTGTGCATGTATCGTGTGTGTTTGTGATAGGCCAGTAAACAAATTTTACTTCCCGGAAGACTGAGGGGAACTTCTACACACTGACAAAACTGTACACACACACACACACACACACGCACGCACGCACGCACGCACGCACGCACGCACGCACGCACGCGCACGCCCACGCACGCACACACGCACACACACACACACACACACACACGCGCGCGCGCGCGCGCTCAAATATTTGGACAAAACATGTCTTGAGAAGGCCAGTTTCCTTTGAAAGGGACCGACTATACTTCTAAACGTTTTTCATGCAACAGGTAGAATAAATTAATAACACGTTTTACAACGCTCTTTTGATGTTATGACAAAGTTGGATCCATGTGTGCTGTTGGTGTAGTGGTGTGTTGGTGATTCCACTGTGCACCCAACTGAAATGGCGTCAGAACCAAATTTAAAACTTAGGATAGTGATGTAAACAATTTCCCCAGAGGCCAAGTTAGTTCCGCTTTTTCTTGAGAAGTTTACTTTGGTCACGGCGGCAAACGGGATGGGTCGTTTTGCGATGCGCTGTCTCCACTTCTCGGTCAACAGCTTATTACATACCGGTCCTCGTTTTCTGAGCTTTCTCCTTCCAAACTAAAACCTTCAGTTTGTTTTTTGTCAAATATCTCTGCTGATGACATATTTGAACAATTTGCAGTCCTCTGAGAGTAACCGGGTCGCCATTTTGGCCATTTTTTAATATATTTTTTATTGCATACAAGCAACAAAATCTATACCTTAGCCAACTGGAAAAAAGGGGAATTCCCTGCCGATGAAAACACGTTTACAAAGAACAGTGCAGGGAGAAGACAAGGTATTTCAGGGTTACCCCTTTGGAGAGATCAAAAGATCAAGAGATCTTACTGGGTGGTAGGTTGTAGTTTAAGTACTCAACTTCCCATGAAAGTGAGATCATTGAATTTGTGAGGTAGAGCTGTGGCAATAAATCTGACTCTCCTTTCTCTTCTTCCGTTGTTCTCACATCAGTCCTCACGTACATTGTCTTTGTGACTCTGCACAAGCACAGCACTGAAACAGCAAATTGCCATACACAAGTCACTGGCACATCGACAGGACAACCGCCTTAACAATTACCATTTTCTGGCGCGTCCCACGGTCTCCTCCGTCTTTCGGCGGTTTCCGCGGTCGAGCTTTCACTCTTCGTCCCTCCCACCGCTCCCCGTCCCTAATAGCCATCCGCACGGAGCTAAGCACCAAAAGAAAACACAGAGTCACAAGAAAAGCTAAGGGGAGGAAAAGATGAGAGGCTTGTTTGATCTGGAAGACGGGTAAATCTGGAAATACAGGGTCACCCTGTTCTGAGCTGTCGGCAGGGATTTCCCTCCGTAGCCGTCCTTGACATTGGAGCCCCTTAAACTTCCTGGTCGAACCGTGCTGTATTTAATTACTGGATAGCTTCGTATTAGTACAGCTTCGTTTTATTGGCGTCTCTGCTACGTGTTGGGCCGCATACTGTACCACATTCTCATCACATATTTATGTCAAACTTGTATCCTTGAGTATAGATATTGTCCTTATGAATCAACAATAACAACTATAACACAACTTCATAACAAAAACTCGTTATACACCGCCACGTTTAAAGCCCTTTACTGTCCATGTCACTTGAAAACAACCAGTAAGAGTGCGAAATTTGAAATCCTTAAGCCTTTTTCTTTTTCTTTTTGCTTTAGCATGTGAGAGGATTTTCATCAAAACGCACAATATTGAAATTAGTTTCGTTATAAGATCGGAAATTTGAAATCCTTAAGCGCCCCCATGAAATTTTACTATGTGATGATATAAATTTTATTAGTGGTCCCCCCCCCCCCCCATGTTCTTCTTTTCAAAACCTTTTAGTCTTCCCAGTTTCACCTTTCATTTGTTTTTAGCCTTTACCATTTTGGGATGGTGCAGGGAGGTAGTCTGCATGCGTGCGTGTGTATGTGTCTGTGCGTGTGTGTGTGTGTGGGGGGGAGTGAGTGAGTGAGTGAGGTATGTGTGTGTGTGTGTGTGTGTGTGCGTGTGTGTGTGTGTGTGTGTGTGTGTGTGTTGTGTGTGTGTGTGTGTGTGTTGTGTGTGTGTGTGGTGTGTGTGTGTGTGTGTGTGTGTGTGTGTGTGTGTGTGTGTGTGTGTGTGTGTGTGTGGTGTGTGTGTGTGTGTGTGTGTTGTGTGTGTGTGTGTGTTGGTGGTGGTGTGTGTGTGTGTGTGGTGGTGTGGTGTGTGTGTGTGGGGTGTGTGTGTGTGTGTGTGTGTGTGTGTGTGTGTGTGTGTGTGTGTGTGTGTGTGGTGTGTGTGTGGTGTGTGTGTGTGTGTGTGTGTGTGTGTGTTGTGTGTGTGTGTGTGTGTGTGTGTGTGTGTGTGTGTGTGTGTGTGTGTGTGTGTGTGGTGTTGTGTGTGTGTGTGTTGTGAGAGAGAGAGAGAAGAGAGAGAGAGAAGATGTGAGGAGAGAGAGAGAGAGAGAAGAAGAGCAGAGAGAAGACAGACAGAAGACAGACGACAGAAGAAGAAGAGAGAGCGTATGTGAACGAGAGTGTGTGTGTGTGTGTGTGGTGTGTGGTGCGTGTGCGTGCGTGCGTGCGTGCGTGCGTGCGTGCGTGCGTGCTGGTGCTGTGTGTGTGTGTGTGTGTGTGTGAGAGAGAGAGAGAGAGAGAGGGTGTTTACAAATACAATTAAATAAACTGCTTTCAGTTAGGACTGTGCTTTACGTGTATATAGAGTATTGTACTTAGGTTAATATGTATCATGTGAGCGTTCACGGTGTTGATGAGCGCATGATAAATGTACATTATTATTGTTGTTGTTGTTGTTTTTGTGGTTGTTGTTATTATTATTATTGTTGTTGTTGTTGTGTCTTTGTCTAATCTCGTGAACTTAAATTGACCGTTGTTTCAGCCAGTCACCTAACACAAAAGAGAAGCACTTTTCACCAAAACATATAAACCACAATGTGAAAATTATCACTAATTGTTCTTTTGCACTCCCCGTTCTGCAGCCAACTTCGCCCTGATATAACTGTACCGGTTGACTGGGCGTAAAACACCAACTTACTTACTTACTTACTGCAGCCAACTGGAAGGTCAGTATTGCAGAATAGTAGGCTTAATAACATGAATCAGTTGCGAAAATAAATCCTGCGTTTTTTCCTCCTAAAAAAAATAATAATCAAACAAGGAAGAAAATTCCACACCTGTTCCCCAGTATGCACAGACGCGTTGTCTACTGTGTCGTATTACCAACTCGTGCGTCGGGTGGTAAAAACCGCTTTGCTATTATTAGTTGCTTGTGCTAACTTGCTACAGTCTTTCCCATTGGTTAGTTGCCCGAGCAAGCAGGTAAGTCACGCGCTTGTTATTGGTTGAGGTTACCTAATTTATTCCAAACTTCAACGTGAGAGAAGCGAGCAGACGACGCATTCGTGATTCTCTGACTGACTGATGCAAACCTGACGGATGTTTGGTGTCTTGGCATAAACTGATCACATCTTTGTTTCATCCGGTTGTGGTATGTATTCTGTTCGTATTTGTTTGATTTGTCATTATGTATACGAACAGCGGGGACCGCAGCCGTGGACACGAGAACCAAAACTGAGGGGCGCAAGGAGATCGATTCAGTTTAGACTAAAAAGTGCACTGCGAAATATTATACTGGGCGTCTTTGGAAAGGATGAATATCTCTGGTTTTCTTTTATGGAATTAAGATCGTCAACGTCGGAATGTTTACATTTCCATGGAAACATGGTTACGTCTGTTAATCGTTTTTCAATGATTTAAACAATACCGCGCCGGGCCACCAAAATGATATCAAATTCTGTCCACTTGTGTGTGTGTGAGGTTTTATGAAGTTACTGATTCAGATATTCATATTGAAAATGTCATTCATCCCTGGATATGACTGATGTAATCAGAGGACAGTATGCTCTCTCTCTCTCTCTCTCTCTCTCTCTCTCTCTCTCTCTCTCTCTCTTCTCTCTCTCTCTCTCTCTCTCTCTCTCTCTCTCTCTCTCTCTCTCTCTCTCTCTCTCTCTCTCTCTCTCTCTCTCTCTAGTTGTCGCACACAAGCAGAAACTAACTGTCATTATGTTTATGTGTTAAAAACGAAATAGTTTTGAGCTTTAATATGTATTTTAGACACAGCTTTAAAAACGTGAAATTATGAAGTAAAAGAAATATATATATATCTTCTGTTTAAGTGCGTGTTTTGATCACGTCAGTCACATGGCTTTACGTAGGTTAACATGAAAGAAAGATGTATTGCGGTCCCACGAAAAACAACAATAAACAGAAAGCAAAAACAACTATTTTCCCCCACTCCACCCCCTTTTTTTTTCTTCTCGGGGGCGGGTGGGGGGACTCTGTTGCTTGGAATAATCACCACAACATCAGCAGAGCTGTTAGATATTTGTTTGGTTTCAGTTGTTGGCATGAAAACACTGATTTGATTCTGTCTTTTATATTTATTTTTGAAGTGCTTCCATGATGACAACATAGGGTATGATCAGTATATAACAGGATGAGGGATATTTCAATATTTTATTTTATGTCTGTTCACATCGAGTTGATATTAGACACACACACACACACACACACACACACACACACACACACACACACACACACACACACACACACACACACACACACACACACACACACACACACACACAACAACAACAAACAACACACACAACAACAACAACAACAACAACAACAACAACAATATATATATATAATTATTATTTATACTAATTTTCCCACAGGACTATGAACAATCGATTTGACAATATTAGTGATAACATCAGTATTATACAAAATATCTCTTACATTGTTGTAAGCATTTAAGTCAAATCCATTTTTCTGAAATAACTCTGTGGTAATAGGACATTCAAGCAGTATGGGTTTAACAGATAAAATATTTTTACAAACGCATGTCACATGCTGTGAATATTTAGTGTTCCATGAATTTAAACGTAACTTGTATATTACTCTTGCTAAATATCTTGAACAAGAAGGTATCGCCGATTTACTTTTTTCAGTTTGTTTATATACAATCTTCTTAAGTAGTGAATTAATCTCATGAGATGAGAGCAGTAGATTATTGGATGATATCTCAGACATGTTTTTCATTGCACCTTGTTTAGCTAATTTGTCTATATTTCATTCTAATAAAGACCAACAAAACTCAATCCCAATACCCTTGTACATGATACAATGTATTAAATACTTTACTTCATAAAATATATCCCTTCTCATTTTACAGTTCCAATTTTTCAATGCACAGAGAACTGATTTTGAGTCAACACAGATCACAAAATTATATCTTGCTAACTGAATATTGCATATGTAGTTTAATGCCATTAATATTGCATATAACTCAGATGTAAATATGGAAAAACCCTTCCCTAAGTAAAAAGATTTTTTCACTTTTAAATCAGGAATAACGAATCCTACTCCACTGTCTAATGAGTCCAGAACGGAACCATCAGTAAAAATCTTAATATGATTTTGATATTTATTATTTAGATGTTCTCTTACTTGTATAGCTAAAATGTTTGTAGATTCACTTTTCTTCAAATCAGTATAATCAGTATCAAATCTGGCATTTATGTGTTCCCATTGTGGCATTTGAGGTGATGTTGGGAGAACTGGAATTGATTTAATATCTATGTTACATTCGTTAATCAAATCGTTTATATAATTTCTGATTGGCTGAATAGATGATATGTTTTGAGCACTTTTGGGATAGTCTTTATTTGAATCTATAAAAATTTCTTCTGTTACCGAATTAATGACTGCAAGACTTCTAATAACATACTTTGAAATCGCCAGTTTATGTTGTTCGGAGAGAGATATCATTCCTGCTTCTGCGTAAGATTTGCTGGTATTTGTATGCACCGGAACACCAATGGCTAATTTAATTGCTTTACTAGGATGAGGGATAGCGAAGTGGGATACTTGTATGGTTAAAATGAATATGGCATCACCCCCCCCCCCCCCTTTTTGTTCTTTTCTTCTTTCTTTCTTCTTTCTTTCTTTCTTCTTTCTTCTTCTTCTTCTTCTTCTTCTTCTTCTTCTTCTTCTTCTTGTTCTTTTCCGTGTTTTTTCTTGGGATTTCTTTCTACTTTATTGACCAGGGGCCGATTTTGTCCAGTCCAATTTTTTCTTCTTCTAAAGACGGCTAGGCGCAGCAACTGCACTAGCCAGCCCTATACGTTATCTCTGTGTATTAATTTATACCTGAATAAACTACTTTATAAAGTACCGCATTCAGAGTACTAGCGCACACGGAATACTAGCTGTGCACGTGCAATCATCAGTTGATCTTTCTGAGTTCAGGCCACTCTTTAACGCTGCGCTTCCTCTAGGACAACTGTGACTGACTGTGCAGTTTTGTATGTACACAGCTGTTCCAGAGATGGGAATACAGAGCGAGATGGAGAACGACGCCATCGCCTTCATCCATGCCTCGGATGCTGAACCGTGGGCTGTGTTCCTGCAGAGGATTCTGTGCGGTGACAAATACAAGATCCAGTCGTCCTTCCACGCACCCCTCCACGACCACGTTCCGGATTTGTTCTCCAGCTCTAAGACCTGTGCTGTGCTGGTGTCCCCATCCTTACTAAAGCAGGACTATTTGAGGTTCTGGAACCGCTGTGTGAAGCGGTTCGACCAGAAGACTGTGATTCTGTTCCTTGGTGTGAACAGGGAGGACATGAGAGAAAGTCTTGGGGAAGTCATCACTGAGAAGGTCCTGCAGAACCGTTATCTGGAGGTGGACGGTTCCAGAAGCGCTGTCAACGGCGTTTTGATTGAGCTGATTGAGACTTACGAAGCCGTTCCTCGCCAGCGAAACAGTGTTCTGACAGTCATCCCAACTGTTCTCTATGAGGTCTGTACACTGGTGTTAATAACGTGATCATTGGACTGTGTGCATTGTTCTATCTGGGTTTTTTGTTTTTGTTTTTAACTCAATCAATTAGTCAATATCTGTATTGCTACTTGGCAAACACATTTTGCCGTAGATTGTGTATATTGCACTATTCCCCCAAAATATTTTTTGGCTGTAGACTGTGTTGACTGAACTGTCTCAAAAAGATTTTTTTAAATGTAGATTGTGTATACTGCATTGTCCCCAAAAGGAGTTTTTGCTGTAGATTGTGTATACTGCATACCCCCCTCCCCCCCTCCCTCTCACCCCCAGGGTTTTGCTATATATTATGTATACTGTAATATCCCCCAAAATAATTTGTTCCCGGAACTCTCTGTTTCTCTATCTCTATCCCTGTCTGTCCTGTCTGTCTGTCTGTCTGTCTGTCTGTCTGTCTGTCTGTCTGTCTGTCTGTCTGTCTGTCTGTCTCTCTTCTCTCTCTCTCTCTCTCTCTCTCTCTCTCTCTCTCTCTCTCTCTCTCTCTCTCTCTCTCTCTCTCTCTCTCTCTCTTGGGCTCAAAGCACCAAATAACTCTCTCTCTCTCTCTCCCACACACACACACCCCGAGCTTAGTCACCAGCAACAGGCACGAAGAACAGAACTGCGATCATTTGATTCACTTTGTTTTAAGCAGAATTTCACCCTCAGTGAGTTTGTCTGAAATGGATGTCAGAGGCTGTCTGCGCTGTATAATTTTAATAAGCATGGATCTTTTCTCACTCTCTTAGCGTGGCAATCAAGACGTATTAATACTGCTGGAGGAAGAGGCCGAAGACACAGTCACCATATCAACAGAAGGAGGCTGCGACCCACCGCGCAATGTTCGTGTGGAGCGTGTGACTTGTTCTGCCTACATTGCTACACTTCCCGGTAAGTTTGTGACTTCTTCTGCCTACATTGCTACACTTCTCGGTAAGTTTGTGACTTGTTCTGCCTACATTGCTACACTTCCCGGTAAGTTTGTGACTTGTTCTGCCTACATTGCTACACTTCGCAGTACGTTTGTGACTTTTTCTTCCTACATTGCTACACTTCACAGGACGTTTGTGACTTTTTCTTTCTACATTGCTACACTTCGCAGTACGTTTGTGACTTTTTCTTCCTACATTGCTACACTTCACAGTACGTTTGTGACTCAGTTTTTCTTTCTACATTGCTACACTTCACAGTACCTTTGTGACTGTTCTTCCTACATTGCTACACTTCACAGTAAGTTCGTGTATTCCTCTACCAGCATGGCTACACTTCCAATAGGTTTGTGACTCCTTCCACCAGAATGGCTACACTTCCCATAAGAGAGAGCTTTGCCGTAGTCATCAGAAACGATGGACTGCCTTGAAACTCAGAAGCAGAGCACGTTTGCCTCGTCTGTGATGTGTTAGTGCTGCACACACACAAAATCTGATATGCGTGGACAATTTGTCAGCATCTTCCTTGCGATTTTTTTCAGATAATCTCCTTGGGAAGGTAAACCTGGTGGTTCGAGCTGGAAAACACAACCTTGGCCACGCCACAGTGCGTGTTGAGTCAAGCATGGTACAGCTTCGCTATCTGCTTGAAAAGGAGACAAGTCCGCTGACGCTGTTGTGCAACGCGATGGGTGTGTCTAGAGCCGGCCGTTCTTATGTTGAGGAGCTCGATTCACTTTTAGCAGGACGCCTGGCTGTCTCTCAGTTTCCTGCTGAGCTGATGGGTGTCATACATTCAGGACACCCCACCATTGCAGGTGAACTGACCTATCCTCACTTTAATCCTTTGTTATTCATGCAAGAGTGTGTGTGTGTGTGTGTGTGTGTGTGTGTGTGTGGTGTGTGTGTGTGTGTGTGTGTGTGTGTGTGTGTGTGTGTGTGTGTGTTAATGTATGCGTCTTGATATGTGTTTTGTATGTGCGTGCTTGTACGCATACGCGCGCGCGTCAGTTAACATCTGTGTGCATGCTAAAATCCCCTAAAACTGGCAGCCACACCATTGTTTGGACACACAAAAATACTGCACGCATTGAAAAAAATGGGTAGCGCTGCTCTTGCGGCTGCTGTACCTTACCCAAGGGACACCGAAGTACTAAAAAGATATATATATTTTTTTTTTTTAAAGACAAAGAAGATGAGATGTGTACAAATAATAAACATGTATATGTGACACTTCATCCTGAGCTGTGTGTGAATGTTGTTCTCTTCTCATCCAGCAGACGATGAAGACAGACAATGGCCCACGCTCCTTCACTTTGCAGCAGAGTTCAACCTGAGGCAGGTCTGTGACGAACTGCTGCTCTGCCCGGGAATGATTCATGCCGCATGCACGAAAAACAGCGAAGGCCTGCTTCCGTGCCAGCTTGCAGAGAGGAAAGGATTCTATACACTGCAGAAACGGCTGCTGCAGTACGTGAAAGACATGAGTAAGTGGAAACCTGATCCCTGGAGTCAAAGTAATAGTTGCCCGACAGGGCAGGGGAGAGTACTGTTTATGATCACTGCAATATGACACAGAATTAAGACCTATATTATATACTGAATTATGAATTATAAATCTCTCTCTCTCTCTCTCTCTCTCTCTCTCTCTCTCTCTCTCTCTCTCTCTCTCTCTCTCTCTCTCTCTCTCTCTCTCTCTCTCTTCAGGAGTTATATCTTTTGCATGAGTGTCCTAACCTTCAGTGACGTATTTCAGATGGTTACGTTAAAACATGACCCCTTCTGAACTATCGTGGGATGAGTTGAGAGCGATTGAACGGTTGCATCATATTGTTTGTTAAGCAAAAGATAGAAATACTTGGAATAATAGCAGTTCCAGACATGCATATATTGCAAAACTGTGGACATAAGTAGACTGATAAATTGTAGGCAACAACTGAAATAAATAAATCGGGATGGACTATTGTTGTTTTATCTACTATAGCTAATCAGTTTTTTTCCAATCTCTTCCTTTTGTTTTTGTCACTTAAATGTCATTTCGGCTTATCCCAGAAGAAGACACTGATCTGTACAAATAACAAAAAACTTGCGTACCGGGAATTTTAGGTAATGCTTTTCACGATTTAAAATGTGCGGATCTACAAAACTCAAGACTTTCATCAGCTCCACCGGAATGTTGCAATTTCTTTGTGACCATTGTTTCAGAGGGCGGATCTGCCGAAGAGGAGGACAGTGAAGAGAACGACACCCCCACCCCCCACTCCTACAGCGAAGAGAACAACACACCCACCCCATCACCCAAAGAGGAACAGGCACGACGGGTAGCCAACGCACCTGTCTCCCACAGCCACCCGACGCCCGCACAGCACCGGCCAGATTCTGGAATCTCGGAGAATTCTGACTGCGAAGACCACAGTGTCCCTCCCAGAACCGCGTCCACCCACACACACCATCAGCAGGATTTCGGCAGCCCAGGGAAGGCGCACAGTCGGGTGGACAGCACCAACGGGTCCTCCGCTGGCATTGACACCCTTGCAACACGCCACTCGTCAGAGTTCAGAGCAGAGAGCGTCAGTGCGGATGGAAGTGTGACCGGAAGTCGACCAGCATCACAAGCCTCCAGCATCTCGTCGCTCTCGGAGTCAGACACGGATGCGGGCACTGGAACCTGCAGTCATGTTTTGCAGGTCATTTTCATTATGATGTACAGTCACATAACACGGCTCTGGTTATGAGTTTTAACGTGGTGTTTGTCCGTCGTGAGGTCAGATGGGTCAGATTCCCCAAACTAACTAACGGGGGCTGGAGGGGGGGTTGGGGGGGGGGGGGGGTGGAATACGATTAGTTCATTACGCCAGTGTACATCACTGTAACACTGCTGTCGTATCTACGAGCAGCGGAGAATGGGGAGCTGCAGAAATACACACACACACACACACACACACACACACACACACACCACACACACACACACACACACACACACACACACACACCACACACCACCACACCACCACACACACACACGCACGAAGACCCCACACACACACACACACACACACACACACACACACACACACCTGATGTGACTTGATTTGACCCGACGTGATCTGATCCGATTTGACTTGACCTAACTTAGTTGACCTGACCTTACCTGACTTTAATTTTAGCTTCACCTTGTTTGACCTGACTTGACTTGACTTGACTTGACATGACCTGATCTGACTTGACCTGACCAGACCCAGTTGACTTGACTTGGTTAACTGCTGTTACAATGAAACATCAATGTGTTCTTTACAGGACAAGCCCTCGCTGAGACCCAAGAAGAACAGGCCAAAACTAATCTCCAAATTCGTCAAAACATTCTCCTCTCTCAAACACGCCATCAGTGACAGCGACCTGTCCATGCAGTCCAAGAATGACAAGGTCAGTAATCATCATCATCATCATCATTATCATCATCATCATAGATTATTTATGGCGCCCCATCTTGTAAGAGCCTGGAGTGCTTACAAAGACATATAAGGATATGATCAGTGCCACATCCGACATGCGAGGACATTAAGATTCAAAGAACGAACATCTGGGTTGATGGAAGTCTCTGAGTATGGATAAATTATGTGTTTTCTGTCACGTCAGTTCTACCGAAAAACAAAAATTCAGTGAACATTACTGTACAACTTTCATTTGGCTTCTCAGTAAAATGGCACTGAATTAAGCCATAAAATTTCAGGAGTGCCTCAAGCATCAAACCTGTGTTTTCATTGTCACCATGTTTTACAATGAAGACAACATAACCTTGTTATTTTGTTTCGTTCTCCTATCCCTGTTCTGTTTTTGCTAAAACACAAAGTTACAAGTAAACGCTTCTCTCTCTCTCTCTCTCTCTCTCTCTCTCTCTCTCTCTCTCTCTCTCTCTCTCTCTCTCTCTCTCTCTCTCTCTCTCTCTCTCTCTCTCTCTCTCTCTCTCTCTCTCTCTCAGTGTTAAGATAGATCAATTGTGTGCGGATTTTCGGTAAATTTACCTTTCAAAGGCAGAGCGGAGCAGGGATAGTTATTTTATATGAGAATGATAAAAACAATTAATTACACTTAGAGGTGTGTGGTGTCTCCAAAGTGAAGTGAAGGCGTCAATGTCAGCTCTTCTCTCTCTCTCTCTCTCTCTCTCTCTCTCTCTCTCTCTCTCTCTCTCTCTCTCTCTCTCTCTCTCTCTCTCTCTCTCTCTCTCTCTCTCTCTCTCAGCGAACAAACAGGAGTTTGTTTTGTTTTGATTTTTAGAAGCAAAATACTTGTGTGTTTGATGATGTGGCAGTGGTGTCAAGATACATCAGTGTACTGTTATTATTGGATGTTTCAGAAACTGGTGGTATACGTACGGCCGTCCACAATGCACACAAGCGGCAATCCATTGGGCTGCCATGATGTCTCATCAATCTTGAGTGAGTGGGAACTTGCACAGCAACACACACACACACACACACACACACACACACACACACACACACACACACACACACACACACACACACACACACACACACACACACACACACACACCACACACACACACACACACACACACACACACACACACACACACACAAACACACACACACACACACACACACACACACACACATTCCTGCATCAGTAACCGAGATCAACTTATCTGTACCATTAATGGCATTTATGGGGAGGAGACGAATCAAGGATTAGACAAAGATGTTTATACTGCAAGTTTGAAAAAAATAAAACAAAGTGACATGGTGTGCGTGGCGAATAAACCAGTGTTGTTACTTGTTTCAGAGTCCAACATATCGTCAGTGTGCAGCGACATTAGTCGAGACAGCGGAACAGTGTGTGACGAAGATGACCCACCGGTGAGTGCTTTAGTGAGACATACACTTAACTGCACAGTGACCATAGTCCTTTTTTCTCTCTCTTTTTTTTTTTGGGGGGGGGGGGGGGGGTAGATTGTGTTTTTATTCAGGTTCTATGCTTTCATTTTTAAAAGCAGTCATGGGAAATTGGTATCTTCAGTGAGCATAGTAGAAAAGCCACTAAAAACACAAGGAGAGTGCAGAATATACATCGAGTCTATATATCTGACTCGCTTTGCCTCAACGAGAACACTTAGGTATCGTAGGCGACTCAGGTCATTCTGTGGTTGTGTTCCTTGTCAAACGTAGGGCGTCAGTCGAGCGCTGTTGGCTCCCTTTGCTGAGTCGTCTGAAACGAATTTGTCAAGTGGGTTTTACTGCATATCAACACACACACACACACACACACACGCACACACGCACGCACGCACGCACGCACGCACGCACGCACGCACGCACGCACGCACGCACGCACGCACACAGCAACCACCACACACAGCAGCACGCACACACAGCAGCAGCGACACACACACACACAACACAACACACACACACACACATATCATCATATATATATATATATATATATATATATATTATATATATATATATATATATACTATATATATATCTATATATATATATATATACACACACACACACACATATATATATATACACACACACACGCGCCCGCGCGTGGTATATGTATATCTTGTGACTAGAGCAAGCTTAGTTGATAATTCTTAGCGGGTTTCTGTATAAGTTATGGAAGGCCGCTGCATAGGTGTTGACTGTGACTAGTGATAGCTGTGTTGATAATTCATAGTGGGTGGGTGTATAGGTGTTGCCCGCGACTATTGCAAGCTTTGTTGGTAAGGCACGGGCAGGTATTGTCTGTGGCTGGTGTAGGCTTTGTTGGTAAGGCACGGGCAGTTATTGTCTGTGGCTAGCGCAAGCTTTGTTGACAAGGCACGGACATGTATTAATTGTGGCTAGCGCAGGCTTTGTTGGTAAGGCACGGGCAGGTATTGTCTGTGGCTAGCGCAAGCTTTGTTGACAAGGCACGGACATGTATTAATTGTCTGTGGCTTGCGCAGGCTTTGCTGATAAGGCATGGTGGTCTGTAAGTATTGTCTGTGATCAGCATGTGCTGTTTTTTTCCCCAACAGGTGTTGGGACCCAAAGGCAAATCGCTGGCCATTGCACGAAACTCGGATAAACGGAATGGTATTTCCGGGGTATGTATGCCTTTTTTCTTCTTCTTTCCTGTTTTCTTTTCACCCGCATGCTTCTCAAAGCTGCAATGCTGTGTTAAAAAAATGTATAGAAGAACTTCTGTCTGTCTCTGTCTCGCTGTCTCTGTCACTCTCTGTCTCTCTCTGTCTCTCGCTCTGTCTCTGTCTGTCTCTGTCTGTCTCTCTGTCTGTCTCTGTCTGTCTGTCTCGTCTGTCCTCTGTCTCTCTCTGTCTCTGTCCTCTGTCTCTCTCGTCTCTCTCTCTCTCTCTCTCTCTTTCTCTCTCTCTCTCTCTCTCCTCTTCTCTGTCTTGTCTTCTTGTCCTGTGTTACCCTATCGGCGGACGGTACAATCCAAATATTGCTATTTCTTGTTGTTGAGTCAGTTTTTCGTTTATGCATGTACCCGGTGTTACCCTAAGCTGTCATTCGTGATGTGCTTTTACACTCGATAACACTGCATGGGAAATATTTCCTTTTCCAGGGAAGACCTATGTCAGTGCGTGTCCAGCTGGCTGTAAAGGAAAACCTGAGCGAAGTCCCCACCCTGCCTATTCGGGATCACACTAGTCTGTGACTGGGCGTTAAAACTCAATTGTCTATCCACTGCTAAATTTAGAGAGATTTTCGTCACCTTCCTAGAGTGATACAATGACTGGGCGTTAAGAGTCAATTATCTATCCACTGCTAAAACTAGACACTTTCGTCAGCTTCATGGAGAGAAGCAATCAAACACACACACACATTACCTGTTCGGGATTCCACTGTCCAATGACTGGGCGTTAAGAATTAAGTATCTGTCCACTGCTAAAACTGGAGACTCGTCAGCTTCACCGAGTGAAGAATCAACTCACACGGGAGTTGTTTTCTATGGTGGCTAACTAGAGTCAAAAGACATAATTATTAATTATGTGCATATAATTACAATTATGATGTTAATCATGTCTTGATAGGTCCGTTTCTGTTGTTGTCATAATGAGTGTTTTTTCAGCAAAACACACTGTTGCTGATGTTTGAAAAGGAACCTGGTTGTGACACAGATATTGTCCATTTTGTGGAGCAAATAACTGTAGCTCTGTACACGGGTGGCTATGAGTTGTAATGAGAATACTGTGTGATTATGATTGCTGTAATACGGTGCAGACTGCTGCCTTAGTAATGCAGCGTGTGTGTGTGTGTGTGTGTGTGTGTGTGTGTGTGTGTGTGTGTGGTGTGTGTGTGTGTGTGTGTTGTGTGTGTGTGTGTGTGTGTGTGTGTGTGTGTGTGTGTGTGTGTGTGTGTGTGTGTCTGTGTGTGTGTACGTATGTGTGGGTGTGTACGTGTGTGTCGGTGTATGTGGGTGGGCGTGTTTTTCGATCGTGCGCTAGTGTTCAGTTATGTGTCTGCGTGCGTGTGTGTATAGATGTGTGTGTGTGCGCGCGCGCGTTCGAGCGCGCACGGCTCATTCATGCATAAGTCATTAATTAAAACTTTGTGTACGATCTGTTTGAAAAGTGCAATCTATCTGTACAATGCGAACACGTGTTTGTTGTGTCAAATGCTCATTACATAATGCCTCAGGGTCAGCAATAAGCACTGTCGTGTGGCGAGATGATGTAGAACATAAAGCGCTTCCACAACTGTGATCTTTTCATCCATGTCTGTAGTGTCACTGAACATTCACCTGTACATAGTAAGTAACTCCATTTTTCTACCACTAAACTGTACATAGGCTTCTATCGAGTTGTGATAAATGTTACAGACATTGTGCGAATAAATGGGAGAAGAGAATTATTTTGTCATTTGAGTTGTTGCTCTTGTTCTCTCTCTGTCTCTCCTTTTCTATCTGTCTGTCTGTCTGTCTGTCTGTCTGTCTGTCTGTCTGTCTGGTCTAGTTCTCTGTCGCACGCACGCACGCAGGCACGCACGCACGCACGCACGCAGCACGCACGCACGCACCACGCACCACACCGACACCACACACACACACTGTCACACACACACTTACACTACTCTCTCTCTCTCTCTCTCTCTCTCTCTCTCTCTCTCTCTCTCTCTCTCTCTCTCTCTCTCTCTCTCTCTCTCTCTCTCTCTCTCTCTCTTGCTTTGTTTCTCTGTCATCTCGCAAATGTACACACACAGCACACACACACACACACACACACACACACACACACACACACACACACACACACACAACACACACACACACACACACACACACACACACACACACACACACACACACACACACACACACACACACACACACACACACACACACACAACACACACACACACACACACACACCACACACACACACGTGGATTGGTACGGTGAAAACATAACTCTGTTTTGTGAGTATCTCTGTGTACACACGTGTGTGTGTGTGTGTGTGTGGTGTGTTGTGTGTGTGTGGTGTGTGTGTGTGTGTGTGTGTGTGTGTGTGTGTGTGTGTGTGTGTGTGTGTGTGTGTGTGTGTGTGTGTGTGTGTTTGGTTTGTTGGTGTGTGTTGGTGTGTGTGTTGTCTGTCTGTCTGTCTGTCTGTCTGTCTGTCTGTCTGTCTGTCTGTCTGCCTGCCTGTCTGTCTGTGTCTGTGACTCTGTCTCAAGCCCCTTGCAGACCGCTGTCCTTTTCATCAGTCTGAACTCTCATTCCCGCGACACAACATTCGATGTTTGTATCATCCTCGTCGTTGTCATCACCTTCACAGCCATCGGTGGAGCCTTTAACACACAGAAATCATCCTCTTGTTGACACAGAGCTACAGGCCCAAGTCTGGCTTGAGCAGCAAGAGCGGGTGGGTGCCATCCAACAAGGACAGATACGAACGCTTCAAGAACACTCTGGTGCACGGGGAAGACTGGGGAACTGGACTCAAGTATTTCGCCATGTACTCGATCCGCCTCCGTCACTACGGTGGAGACAAGCCTCTGTATTCTCCGATGTTTGAGAACGAGCAGTACACCCATGCGGAGTCTAAACTCCTTGAGCACCTGAGCCTTCAGTGGTCTGCTATGAAACCGGCCAGCGTCAAGTCGTTGACGATAATGCAGAACGCTAGCCCGTGCAACAGGTTATACAGAATACAGAATCTTGCCTTACGACTGCATAAAAGATACCAGTAAAATAACACACAGCATAATGCATGAACGTGACGACTGCATAAAAGATACCAGTAAAATAACACAGTATAATGCATGAACGTAAGTACACATGAAACACAGAGTGCTTTATCTTAGAGTCTGGAGGGCACACACACATCCGAAACAAAGACAAAGACCATGGGGTTTGTTTGTTTGTGTATGGTGAAATATAATGTATGGCGAGCGGGGGTAATTCAGCGGCGGTTAGAGCGCTGGACTCGGTGATCGGAAGGTCGCGGGTTCGAGTCCCTGCTGCTGCTGCTGCTGCTGTTGTTGTTGTTGTTGTTGTTGTTGTTGCTGCTGCTGCTGTTGTTGCTGTTGTTGTTGCTGCTGTTGCTGCAGCTGCAGCTGTTGTGGCAGGAGCGGTCGGAGAATTGTCCTCTCCAGGGTCAGCTTTCTCTGCTGACTCTTATTTCGGTATCCGTTCCACCCCCGTGTTACCGCAGTAGGTTTTAAAAGATCGCGGTCATTCTGCCAAAGTGCAGGTGGCAGGTTACAACTAAACACGCATGCAACCTACGTATGTGGTTTTTGCATGAAGTGACGTGACATGTTGTATGGTGTGCACAGAACGCGCCGAGACGGCAGCAGTTTCACGTGGCACCAGCCCTGTAACAACCAAACAGCGCTGTAAGTACACCTCATCGGTGGATATTCAAACCGCGCAATAAAAAGTTACGGTCACTCATTTCGACAAAAGCGCAATGAGTCTGCTCGAGAGCGGAGAATAGCGCTATATAAAAAGCAATCATCATCATCATGTATCAATTATGGTTGTACTGATGTTCCCAGCGTTGTCTGTATCATTACACATGACCGTGTTCTCCAGAAGCTGCTTTCTGTCACTTATTGTTCAGTCCATGAAAAAACCTCACACTCTGTCTCTCCGCCATACACTCCACCAAGTTCTCTCCGGTCGGCGAGGGCGTCATTACTTGATGTTCCTGGGCCCAATGACTGTCAAACAAAGTGATATGGCCGGCGAGCCGTCAGATGTAATAATAATAATAATAGTAATAATAATAATAATAATAAATTCTTATAAAGCGCTATTCTTTAACCAGAGTTAAACTCACTGCGCTGTACAAACATCTTTTCACAAAAGCTACATTAAAGTAAAAGTCCAAGGTTTTTAAGTATGCAAAACGACCATCGAAATATTGACAAATGAGTCACTAGTTTCAGATTTAATGGAGATTTTTTTTTTTAAATGTTTAATTGGGTTTTTAATCGATTTTTTTTTCTGTAGGCTGGCCGAGACTGCAGTCTCGGGTTCTCCATCAGTCACGTGACTTTCCCGGAAGTGACGTCAGTCTGGGGAGTCAGTGCGGTTGCCATCTTATTCTTCAGTAAACTGTGTATGCGTGTGGTCGACAAAAAGTTAACTATTGCCGGGCTACTGTGGTTGCCGCGAACTGTAACAATTCGCAGACGACCCCAGTATAACAATCCACGAGCTCCCGCGCAATCGACCCGCAGTGAGGCGAAAGTGGATTAAATTTATACAATTCAACGAGCTGACTTTCTTGCTGCGCCGCATCACGCAATTTGTGTAGCGAGCACTTCAGTGAGTGCGATTTCGCAAACCCATGGAATACCGCATGGGGTTTGCTTCGAAGCTGACACGATGTTCCGGTACCTTCAAAATCCTGCTGACAGGCTCAATGATACGGCTGTATCCTTGTGGGTCTCTCGGCAAAGTATCAGTTTCGTCTTCGGAGCTTGAGTTGGCCATTTTGCAGTGACTCCCCAGAGTGACGTAGTAGCGCATATGGTCACGTGATTTGGGCGTCATGCGACGCTTTCGGTACGACAGAAAATGCCTTTTTTCGTGCATTCAGTATAACCCTCAGATCACAGTTTCACCTACATCATCGTTCTCAGCGAGCTTTAACGGAAATCGTGTAAAAAATCACCCCTAACCTTGGACTTGTCCTTTAACATACATTTCAGCAAACAAAACCTTAATGTATGGCCCCTTCCCAGTGGAATACGCTGTCCAAGAACGTCAGGGCGACAAACTCTTTTCTTTCATTGTACTTGTAGCTTGTAATTATTCTTCCCACTCAAAGTCAAGGTAAAGTAAAAAAAAATTAATCATCCCTCACAGCGCAATTCAACTTAGCTCATATAAGGCTCATTAATTTAAGAACATGTAAAGGAATGCCAAAACATTTGCGTTTACAACAACGTAGACAAGTTATGCTGCACAAAAATCTATAATACAAATATAAAATCACATAAATTATAAACGGGTGCATGCTCATGCTCATCTCTCTCTCTCTCTCTCTCTCTCTCTCTCTCTCTCTCTCTCTCTCTCTCTCTCTCTCTCTCTCTCTCTCTCGTGCCAAACCACTTGGAGCACACCAATATTTAAGCCAGATAAATACATTTTTATTTTTTACCGTCTACCTGTTGTTTTGTCCTTCAGAAAAGGTGCTTACACCGAAAGTTCGCACGTTTTATATTGTCACTTTAAATTAGCGTTCTCTTTAACCTCTTTATTTGTCTGGATTTTATCTCGTGTAGGCCCTAATGTAAGTTTCAAACTTGTTCTATTCTCATATGATTCCGTAATCTGATGAGGATAGAGCAAGCTTGAAACCTACACTGTACGATCAGTTGCTCGATGGTGGCAACGCTGTCTGTGGTTTCCCATAGTAACTGATCGTACATTATGTAGTCACATGACCTTGTTCGAAGGTGGGTCATATATTGATAGCCTACATTATAGGCCTATGCTTCGAAAGTGGATCATACATTGATAGCCTACATTATAGGCTTCTGCTTCATTCTCCACAACCGGAGATCCGCGCTGTGAACATGTGTACCTTTTAGTGATTTTTTATAATAGGTGCTTAAAAATATATGAATTGTTTTTATGCGCATTCTTTCTTTCATCCATTCATTCATTCATTATGCTCGCGTTTTTCTTTCCGTGACTGTTTCTCGCGCCTGTCCCTCCTTCTGGCTGAAAGATGTTCACAGCAGTACCAGCAACGCCTGGGCCCGATTGCACGGCAAGTTCCAGTGACTGTCGTCTTCTCCTCATTCTACAACGTCCGCCGTCCTTCGTGCGCTCGAGAGGGACACTCACATCTAGGTGAAATACAGGAAAACCACTCCAGGGACAACGTCAAAGAACTGAAGAAGCTCAAGTAAGGCAGACGAGTGTATGTGTGTGGTGTGTGTGAGGGAAGGTGTGTGTGTGTGGGGGTGTGTGTGTGGGTGTGTGTGGGTGGTGTGTGTGTGGTGTGTGGCGGGGGGGAGATTGGTGGGTTATTTCTTGCACTCTCTCCTCTCTCTCTCTCTCTTCTCTCTCTCTCTCTCTCTCTCTCTCTCTCTCTCTCTCTCTCTCTCTCTCTCTCTGCTTCTCTCTCTCTCTCTCTCTGCTCTGCTTTCTGCTGTCTCTTCTTGTCTGTCTCTGTCTCGTCTGTCTGTCTCGTCTGTCTGTCTGTCTGTCTGTCTGTCTGTCTGTCTGTCTCTCTCTCTCTCTCTCTCTCTCTCTCTCTCTCTCTCTCTCTCTCTCTCTCTCTCTCTCTCTCTCTCTCTCTCTCTCTCTCTCTCTCGCAGTCCCCCCTGTCCCCAGGGTGTGAAACAAGGGTGTCTGCTTAGCCCTTTAATTTTTTCCCTCCTAATATCTGAAGTTGCTGACTTTGTTCGAAGAAGATGAAAACATGGCATCCAAATACTTCCAGGTCATAACGAAATCTGTTCACTTCTGTTTGCTGATGACATTGTCCTGGTGTCTTCTACATCGTCAGGATTACAAAATAATTAAATAGCCTCGAGAAAGCATCCAAATCCTTAGGTCTGACGGTAAATTTAGACAAAACAAAAGCAATGTTTTTTAGAAAAGGTGGTCACATTTCAGCAGGAGAAAAATGGTTCTTGTTTGGGAAAGAAATCGAAATAGTCAACAGACACAAATACTTGGGGTACACTCTAACAACGAAATTGTCAAGTGTTTGTGCCTGCGAAGATTTTGCCAGCATGGCCAAAGGAAACATTTTAGACTTGATGAGGACAATGTGGTCTCTAGGAAGCTTCGACACCACTGTATTCTTTCAGCTTTTGATGCACAAATTTTTTTAAACCTATGCTTTTGTATGCTTCCGAAGTTTGGGGCACTTCGAGGCTTGCAAATATTGAAACAGCTCATCTTTTTGCCTGCAAAAGATTATTAAGTATGAGTGACGAGACACTAAAACAACTGGGTATATGGCGAAACGGGAAAGTATCCTCTGTATATCGACAGTACCATTTCTTCCCTTAGATACTGGTTTAAACTCAGTAAGATGCCCATGACCAGAGTCCGGAAGCAAGCTTTAATCATGCTTAAAAACCGTCTGGATACTAGCACTACACACAAAAACAGAAATTGGGCAGGTAGTATAAAAGATTGCCTGGAAGCATATGGTTTCCATGATGTTTGGATAAATGGCAGAGTCAAGAATGAAAAGCTTTTCTTTCAGCAGTTAAACAACGAACGATAGAGCGTTCTAAACAGGAATGGTTTACAAAAATATCAGAGTGAAAGATGTTCAACTTATCTCATTCAAAACAATTTACCAGTTAGAAACATATCTTAACCACATAACCATCAAAACGTTCAAGGACACTCTTATTATATTATTGTCCCTGACACTGTACGTTCTCTTAACTCTGTTTTTGATAACGCCAGTATTGAACAATTGAGAAAACTTGCAATGTTTGCTTTTTCTGCTTTAAAACATAGAGAACGACTACTTGCACAATGAATTCATGTTCGTAAATGTATATTTATGGTATAACAGTTGAAAATGTCAGGACCATGTTTGTTATGATCACAATGTGAGCGCATTCCTTTTGCCCACAGCTTACAGCTTCCCCCACCCAAAAATATTTGAAATTATTTGTATTGTTTGACATATTGAGTGTTGCTGTGTTTGTCATTGGGGACAGATTTGTTAAAAAAAATTAAAAAATTAAACGACTTGCGCTTAAATTTTTATCCTTGTGTAATAAAGTATTCTCTTCTCTTCTCTTCTCTTCTGTCTCTGTCTGTCTGTCTGTCTGTCTGTCTGTCTGTCTGTCTGTCTGTCTGTCTGTCTGTCTGTCTTCTGTCTGCTTCTCTCCTCTCTCTCTCTCTCTCTCTCTCTCTCTCTCTCTCCACCACACCCCCACCACACAACCACACCACAACACCAACACACACACACACACACCCACACACACACACACACACACACACACACACACACACACAACACACACACACACACACACACACACACACACACACACACCAGTAGGCCTGTGTATCTGTAACTTACAGGGCAGCTAACATCTACCTGACTACAACAGACTACGCAGACTGGATCTGTCTACGAACGGCTCTACAGCTTCCCAACACCTACCATGACGAGACCTACAAACTGTCTGCACGGAAACGCGAGGACGACGCTCTAAGGGAGGACCTGCGAATTCTGATGATGTAGACTGTTCAACGTGGTCTAGAAAACTAAAACCACAACCGTCTATTCTTTCTTTCTTTTTTCTCTCTTTTTTTTTTAAGGTTGCGAGAGCTTGCGTGTATGCACTGTGTGTATCTGGCGCTGTGAGCACGCAAGGTGGAAGTTTTTTTTTTTAATATGCGCTGTATATAAATTTTCACTCACTCATTCATTTATTCATTTCATGGGCAGGTGCACACTCCGAGCATCGCTTACCGGCACATTCCTCCAAATTCTGCCAGAATTGTTACGCCACTGAAGGGGCACTCTTTATCTCCGCGCAGCTGTCCACCGACGCAGTCAGCGCCCTCCGAAGCGGGTTTGGTACTAATAACTAAATAAGACTGTGGAAGAAACACAGCGTCCAAGCATGCACCTAAACATGAGGCGCGCCAGCCCACGGTAAGAAAAGAGTTCCGTCTCGATTCGAACGTCATAGTTCAGGAGCTGTGTGAGAGTCGAGGTGGCCGTCCTGAGCTGTCCGTCCTAACGAGCCTTCTGGTTTCCGTGGACGTAAAGGTATATTGAACCATGCTTCGGCATTGGTCACAGCTTGTCCCTAAGATGTCAGCTGACATCTGAGGACATTAAGCAACACTACCTACCTACCGATTCGAACGATTTTGGTTTTTCCTTTGTGGTAGTGTAAGCAACGACCGTGGGCGGTTATAAAAGAAACGCCTAGTATAATTTAAGTTTCTGTTACAAACTTACTGCCATTTGAGCACCAATTAAAAGCTGTCCTTTAGCTGACAGTTTTTCGAGACATATGGCGTAATCATTTATGGTTTACGACAGCCTTCCACCAAGCACTGGTTTACGACTTCCTTCCTCCACGCACTGGTTTACGACATCCTTCCCCCAAGCACTGGTTTACGACATCCTTCCTCTACGCACTGGTTTACATCCTTCCATCACGCACTGGTTTACGACATCCTTCCACCACGCACTGGTTTACGACATCCTTCCACCAAGCACTGGTTTACGACATCCTACCAGCAAGCACTGGTTTACGACATCCTACCACCAAGCACTGGTTTACGACATCCTCCCCCCAAGCGCTGGTTTACGACATCCTTCCCCCAAGCACTGCTTTACGACATTCTTCCCCCAAGCACTGCTTTATGACATCCTACCACCAAGCACTGCTTTACGACATCCTACCACCAAGCACTGCTTTACGACAACCTTCCCCAAAGCACTGGTGTACGACATCCTTCCACCAAGCACTGGATTACGACATCCTTCCACCAAGCACTGGTTTACGACAGCCTTCTTCCAAGCACTGGTTTACGACATTTTTCCCCCAAGCCCTGCTTTACGACATTCTTCCACCAAGCACTGCTTTACGACATCCTTCGTCCAAGCACTGCTTTACGACATCCTTCCTCCAAGCACTGTTTACGACATCCTTCCCCCAACCACCGGAAGGTGCCAGAAAGCGATGCTCTGAGTTTGGGTCTCTCCTGCCAGAGACTGCTTTGCTTACGGGATGGTTGTGAACTAAGACGTTTACCTGTGCGACCAATGGCAAGCTTCATTTGCTTCTTTAGTATCCATTTCTTTTTCCTTGTTGATATTGTCGTTTTTCTTAAGCTTAATTTTATCCCTCCCCTTCCCCTGCTCTCTCTGTAAATTAACCTTTTTTTCTTCTTTTTTGTTTTTCTTTTCTTTTAGTGTGTGTGTGTGTGTGTGTGTGTGTGTGTGTGTGTGTGTGTGTGTGTGTGTGTGTGTGTTTAACTGTTTTAGACTTTTTTGCTCCAGTCGTTTTTCACTGCTACTTTTTTCATTTCCGTTGCAATCGCTGTCTGGTTTTATATGTGTTGTTGTTATTATTATTATTATTTTATTAATTGTTATTGCTTTTATTTTTACTGATGCTGTATTTGTCTATATCCTTCTGTAATAATATTTAACTGTGAATGTCTTGGTTATTAGTAGTACTGTAGCAACGGCAGATATGTGAGTCGGCTATTGTGCTAATATCTTCACCGTTGAGAAATAAAGTTCAATCAATCAATCAATCTTTCTTTGTGTCATGTGTGTAATGCGCCAACAGCTTCATAATAATAATAAATTAAATATTTAAAGCGCCCTTTATCACACGAGCTCTTAGTGCTTTGCAATTCTAGTAACAACATTTACAACTAATGCAAAAGACACATGTATCACAGGTGTATTGAGTCAAGCATACAATTACAGCCTGTTCATCACACACACGCACACACACACACACACACACACACGCCAGCCAGTGTCACCTTGAGAAAAGGCGGATTTTTGGATTCACGCATGAGAACAGTAACGTCTTCCAAATAATTCTCCAATGTTACGTGTAGGAACCGGGACTGACTTTTCGTCTTCCCTTGTGCACTCCCGATGTGTGTGTGTGTGTGCGTGCTTGCGTAATACATGTATATATTATCCACTTACCCGTTGTGGTATTGTTTATTTTAGTGTGTGTGTGTGTGTGTGTGTGTGCGTGCGTGCGTGCGTGCGTAATACATGTATATATTATCCACTTACACGTTATTGTATTGTTTATTTTAGTGTGTGTGTGTGTATGTGTGTGTGTGTATGTGTGTGTGTAACACATGTATATATTATCCACTTAACCCGTTGTGGTATTGTTTATTTTAGTTTGCCGGTTTACGAAATATCCCCACTCTGAATCAGTTCAAAACCCAGCTCAAGACTTTCCTCTTTAGACAGTCCTTTTCACAAAACCTGGGTAGACCATCGCTATGACAATAGATTATGTGTATACGTGTATACATGTGCGTGAATGGTGTGTGCTAGCGCATTGAGTTTTTGTTTGCAAAACGATTTGCACTCTATAAAAGCTAGTCATTATTATTATTACAAATACATGCGCATGTGGCTGTGAAAAGGCCCAGGCCAAATCGATTTGAAACTAACAGCAGCAGCACAATGCTACTTTTTTCTCTCGTATCTTTCTTCATCTTTTTGGCTGAGGTAGCTATCGCTGTGGTCCTACATTATCTAATTTTTCGAGTTGACTTAGGTAGCCTTCTTCTTCTTTTTGTGTTTAAAGTCCTCTGACACCGTGGCGTATACAGGACCACTAGATAGCCTGTTGCAACGTAACTTCTTAGTTTTCGTGCGCCAGATGTGGCTGTCGCTGTAATTATACGTCGATCTTATCGTGATTTCTGGAGTTGGTGTAGGTACTGCAGCATGATCTTTTATTCTCCGTGCTTTCGTGTTATGAGCGCATGCACATAGCGAAGCTTGTGTGCTTTTATGTTAGTGTCAAGAGTACGTTGTTAGCCACACGTCAGTCGTCCACGTCCACAGTCGTCTGGGCTCGCTGTAACCACTAACGATCGTGTCTACACAGCTTTAGCTGTAAATCTTTGGTGGACGTGGACGTGGACTTCACGTGCACTGATCCGTGGCCCAAACAGCAAAATCTTGACCAAACTGCATTCATAATCATATATAATATGTACTATATTTAAATAATAATATGTAGTGTTTTAAATAATAATATGTATATTATATAACAGCAATCTCTGTATGGCTAACTTGAACAAGTTCAAGCGATATTGATAATACTTTAATAGTTTATTGCCTGATTTCGACAGTTGCTAACTTGCTTTTAAAAGCAACAAAGAACCAACTCTGATAACTTGCTTCTACAGATACATAAGTTTCAATAATGTTACATACAGTTATTACAACAGTAGACCTGGTGTGTTTTCTTGCCTGCCTGTGTGTGTAATTGTGATGTGCCTGTGCCTGAGACATCAGTAAGTTGAGTTTGCAAGTGCCTGTTGTCTGCTTCCAGTGACCAGATGTATTTTTTCCCCTTTTCTTCTCTTTCTTTATTTACCCTGCGCATCGCACACCAAGTCAAATAATTATCAGCAGTGACAGCTCACCTATATATATATATAATATATATATATATATATATATAGAGAGAGAGAGAGAGTAGAGAGAGAGAGAGAGAGAGAGAGAGAGAGAGAGAGAGAGAGAGAGAGATGTGCCGCTCTTCATCAGTTGATCCCTTAGGTGGCCACAGCCAGGTCGTTGCTTACACTGCCACTCTAAGGGTCTGATACGGGAGGAAAAACAAAAACAAAACAACCAACCCTGTTGCATTTTGCAATCTCCACTGTTTTGAAACCATCTGCGGCTTGTTCTCCACGGCTTTTGTGGCACTGTGTTTGTGTGTAAATAAATGCATTAATCCCTGACAACCTGGTGAAATGGTTCTATTTGCTTCACTATTGCGTAAAACTGTGTTCGATCCATGCTCGAATTTTCGCTTCAAAACCACGCCGTCCAGCCAGCAACCGAGCTTGCAAGCGAAGGTAAACACAAGGCTGGGGAACGGCCGGAAACGAAGCTTTTTAATCTCTAAACAAAAGTTATTAGTTGCAGCTTGAGAACCAATATATATGTGTACCATCCATGTAAAAGCAAATACTTTTGTTTAAAATACAAGTCGTCAAAATTAACATTTTGTTTGAGTTCGGACCTAAAACTTGTAAAAAAAGAAAAAGGCTTAATGAGGATAGCGGCGTTACCTCGCAACTGCAAATGGCGGTTGTGTACTATAGACTACAGGCTCTATGTGAGTTCCGACCAAACAATTTCTGGAACTTGAAGTTGAATAAAAACTGAGCGACGATCTCACTGGAAAGGCAGCGCATGCATCCAGATGTACATGTCACAGTTTATAGTT
>JABMCL010000650.1:3097500-3100000 GCA_018857735.1 Alviniconcha marisindica
ATCATCATCATCATCATCATCATCGTCGTCGTCGTCGTCGTCGTGTTCGTCGTCGTTGCCGCTTAAAACGGCCTTACCTGTGGGAAACCGAGACCATGTTATCAGCCATTGTTTTATGTAAATTAGCTGGTCACGTCGAGGTCGTGTTGCTGGGTGTCGACCGAGTCCCCCAAGGCGACTGGGCGGACAACTGACAGACAGTGTCCCACAAGGGACAATGGAGTATTTGCCATCCGTCTTTGTCAGTTTCAGTCTGGGACAAACGCAGTTGCTTTGCGCGCGTATCTTACATCGTGCGTATTGCTCCTCCTACGAAGGGCCTACGCAGCGCTTTGCTTAAAGGGGACACCAAGCGAAGACGGCAGCTTACCCGTCCCTAATAAGCCTTATGGTTTCTGTGGACGTTAAGCACCATGTTTACTTACTTAGACGGCAGCTGGCCGAAGAGAATAAGAAATAATATTTTTTTACTAATAAATATTCATAGTTCAGGAGCTGTGTGAGAGTCGAGGTGGCCGTCCTGAGCTGTCCGTCCTAACGAGCCTTCTGGTTTCCGTGGACGTAAAGAATTACTGAACCATGCTTCGGCATTGGTCACAACCTGTCCCTAATATGTCAACTGACATCTGAGGACATTAAGCATCACTTCATCATCATCATTTACTAATAGAGTTTTAACCCTCTCCCTGCCCTTGTGACGTCATATGACGTCCATGGGGAAGTGATTCCCACTTGCCACAAAGAAGTCACAGGACGTTCTGACCGAATTCAAACAGTTCGTGCATGCTTAGGAGAAGCCGGGTTCTAGAAAATGAAAGTTTGTGTTTGGATTACCTCATGTACGACACTCTGTTTGGAAGGAATTGCACCAACAGCAAACATTCTTTGGCAGAGAAAGGGTTAAACAATTGGACCCAACATTGTATTAGCAGGAACACTAAACTCCTTCAGAAACCTTCTAGATAAACATTGGGAACAAAAAACTATTTAAAAAAAATACATATACAAGGTAAATGACGAAAACGAACCAGGCCAGTACATACTGCACTCTTAAAAAGAATAATGTGGACCATCATATACACCAAAATACGACTTAGCAGGCAAAAGGCTAAAAAGCCTACGAGCCGTAAACTGATATGATAATAGAAAATACGCGAAGATTAATATGTGCAAGCTTTGCATGGTTCTTCTATCAATGTGTGTGGAACAGAAGTACATCTTTCTTCCCCTTTTTCTTCTTTGCATCCAGTGGGATCTCCTTCGGGGCGCAGCCATACTGATTCTGCCTCAGTCAATAAAGAGCAGAGAAAGTTTGGCTCGTGACGTCACTGACACTGTCGCCACACATATCCACCTTGTTCATTACGTCACTGATGACAGACACAGGCTACCAATAGCAAAATGACGCCGCTTAGAGCCCCGTTTTCGCGACTTTTTAAACGTCGAGTTTTTACAAACTACATCATAAATCCACTTAAAACCTGCTGTGAATGTACTTTATTTCCGTTTCTATCGATAGGAACTATGACGATTCTTCAGTTCAGTTCAGTTCAGTTCAGTTCAGTTCAAGATGGTATCTATCTGCTCGTAAATTATGAGCTCCACCCCATCTCTCAGAAGTCTCCCCAACGTTGCCTTTGAAACGGTTCCAGTGTTCGTCTGACAGACGATGGCCCTCTCTCGTCCTTTCAAGGAAGATCGTCTAGCACTTCCTCTTTCAACACCTCTCTCCTCCAGGCGAACAATGGTGTGACGTCCTTGGCTTTGTGCCCGCAGGTAGTGTCTCAAGCTTGACGATTTTCCAACCACTAAACAAAAATCTGAAACAGAATGACTGCTAGCGTTCTAAAACAAGACCCAAACACAAAAAAGGTTCAAACGAACGCTTATTTATTTTAACACGGACACACAGTATGCAAATTTTCGGGGAAATCCCCTTTATAAAGCCACAAAACGACACTTAAACAACAGATAAACGGCTAAAAACGATGAAAAAAAGAAGAAGAAAAAGACTTATCTTGTTTAAAGAGTGTAGGAGATAGAAAGCTAATGCATGCGATAAAACATGAACGAAGACTTGAGCAGAATGATGATGATGGCCTGACACATAAAGGACGAGTTCAAAAAGAACTCTATCTCCTGTACCCTTTAAACAAGATAAGTCTTTTTCTTTCATTTTTCATCGTTTTTAACCGTTTATCTGTTGTTTAAATGTCGTTTTGTGGCTTGATAAAGGGGATTTCCCCGAAAATGTGCATTCTGTGTGTCCGTGTTAAAATAAATAAGCGTTCGTTTGAACCTTTTTGTGTTTGGATCTTGACGGTTTTCCCTTTGGGTCACCGTTGACTGGGCGTTTCCCTCCTTTCCTTTCAGTCCCCTTTAATATACCTTAGGGGACGCTGGGTGGAGTTAAAAATAAAATGCTGGCATAAATCATTTCATGCCAGCCAGCTTCGGTTGCAGAGTACGCCAGCTTCTAGCCTAGCTATACTTTCTCCGT
>JABMCL010000650.1:3117500-3147500 GCA_018857735.1 Alviniconcha marisindica
TCTGTGGCGGACATATCCTTCGGCAAACATTAACCCCTTTACTGCCCCAGCCTGTAAAATGTCCGGGCTGCAAGATGCCCGCACGCACCTATAATCAGTATATTTTCCAGTCCTGTCCTGTAACAATCTACTTTCAATGCTATGCGTTTTGATGAAAATCTGTTCACACGTCGGCGCGAAAAAGAAGACACAAAGGCTGATGGCTTTCAATTTTGGCACTTTTTTATTGGTCGTTTTCAAGTGACACCATGGCAGTGAAGGGGTTAAAATCCAGGTTCTTTTCAATCGTCAAAGAGACTGAATAGTGAATGTGTGCCCCTCTGGCACCCTGACGCGCCAGCGTCGTCTGTTGTCATGGGGATTAACGTTAATAAACCTCATCAGAGGGATTAGTCCGTAATTTAGTTATTGAATTTTAACGTCACATTATCACCTCAGGGCAATCAAACTCTGTCATAAGCAAATGCACATTCAGAACTTTTCTCATACCTACAAACCCTTTCTCAAGTTAAATCCACAAAAACGATCCCTCCGCAAATGTAAAACAAGACAGACATACACAAACATCAAATTTTCGAAGTTATTCCGTTCAATATTTCCCCTGTCAGTTAAAAGAGCACGTAAGACTAGGACATGCTGGTTTCGTCGACCATTCCGTCTAATTTATCGTAACCAGATTAAAGATTTTAAAAAAATATATAAATTAAAATTAAATGGACAGGAACAATAAAACAAAATAAATACATAATGGCAAATACCAGTGCCATTTGGCAGCAAGCTGCACATACCACCTATCAACTACCATCTCCTAGCTGTTCAACAAGAGCCATACAAAAAAATCTAACTTAACTAAAAATGTTTTCTGGGAAAAGAAAATCAGGAGAATGGACCATTAGCAGGAAAATGACGAGACAGAAAGAGCAAGAGGACCAGGCACAAAAACCAGAGAGGAAAAAGGAAAGGGTAGTCAAATGACAGCCCTGAGATTACAGACAGGAGGACAACATCAGACATCCGGCCTCACTTATCTGTTCTCAACCCTTTTCCTGGGCCACAAAAAGGAACGTAGTACTTTGGTATCATTCGCGGGAGCTGCCATAGGTATCATTTTGTGGCGACAAAAGTTTTGTCGCGATAACCTTACTTTTGTCGCGACAAAGGGGGGGGGTAGTGCAGGATGTAGTACTATACTAAGTTTGGTATTCATAAAAGTATGTTTGTCGCGACAAAACGTTTGTCATGACAAATATTTGTTGCAACAAACGTAATTTTGTGGCGACAAGCTTACTTTTGTCGCGACAAAGGGTAGCAGGATGCAGTACTATACTAAGTTTGGTATTCATAAAAGTATGTTTGTCGCGACAAAACGTTTGTCGTGACAAATATTTGTTGCAACAAACGTAATTTTGTGGCGACAAAAGTTTTGTCGCAACAAGCTTACTTTTGTCGCGACAAACACGTCTTTCGCCGCGACAACAGTATGCTTGTTGCGACAAAACTTTTGTCGCGACAAACACGTGTTTGTCGCGACAAATATACTTTTGTCGCGACAAAAAATGGTACTTGTGGCAGCTCCCGCCAATGATACTTTGGTGTGTACCGTTTTTGCTTACATCTGGCGTTCCATAGGAATAGGATTCTTCGGGCTTTCACTCTCAAAAGGTCTGGTTCAAGACTACTGGCTGAAGATTGCAGTGCCTGCAGTAGGCCTACATCAGGTTTTCTTTATGAGCCTTCACACATAAACGTGACTGACCACGACCAAAAACACAAATCAAGGTAGCGGGCAACTCGCAAGTGCAAAGAAACTTGTGTACTTCGAAACTTACTATTTCAGCCATTGTGGGGAACGTGACATGATCAGAAATAGTGTCCACAGAAGCAATCGCTTGACAACGCTATATAAAAATGATTGATTTGACAATCAATCGTTGATTTAACAATCGATCATAAACCCCCTGAGGCGAGAACACAAATTCTACAATAAATAATGAATGTTTATGTACTTGCTGAGTAATGTGCGTGTGAATGCAATATTTAGCTCTCGTCCCCAAGGGCAAAATGCTTACTAAGATCCTTGAAAAACTGTGTGTGTGTGTGTGTGTGTGTGTGTGTGTGTGTGTGTGTGGTGTGTGTGTGTGTGTGTGTGTGCGTGTGTGCGTGTGTGCGTGCGTGCGTGCGCGCGTGCGTGCGTGCGCGTTCCTCTCTCTCTCTCTCTCTCTCTCTCTCTCTCTCTCTCTCTCTCTCTCTCTCTCTCTCTCTCTCTCTCTCTCTCTCTCTCTCTCTCTCTCTCTCTGTGTGTGTGTGTGTGTGTGTGTGTGTGTGTGTGTGTGTGTGTGTGTGTGTGTGTGTGTGTGTGTATGTGCGTGCGTGCGTGCGTGCGTGCGTGCGTGCGTGCGTGCGTGCGTGCGTGTGTGTGTGTGTGTGTATGTCTGTGTGTGTGTCTGTGTGTGTTCCTCACTAGCTACCTCGCGGCTGGTGGCTTTCATGGTCAGCGTTCCCCAGTCGGAGAGCCTGACGACCAGCCGACGTGTCCGGTACGGAACACCGGACCTCAACGTTGGCGGAGGGTTCCACACCAACACAGACACTTTCGTGGCTCCTGTGTCTGGCCTCTACGTCTTCTTCCTCAAGGTACGCTGACCCACACCGACACAGACACTCAAGGTACACTTACCCACACCGACACACACTCAAGGTACACTGAACCAACACCGACACAGACACTCAAGGCACACTGAACCACACCAATACAAACACTCAAGGTACACTGACCCAAACCAACAGACACTCAAGGTACACTGAACCACACCGACACAGACACTCAAGGTACACTGACCCACACTAACACAAACACTCAAGGTACACTGACCCAAACCAACACAGACACTCAAGGTACACTGACCCAAACCAACACAGACACTCAAGGTACACTGACCCAAACCAACACAGACACTCAAGGTACACTGACGCACACCGACACAGACACTCAAGGTAGACTGATCCACACGAACACAGGCACTCAAGGTACACTGACCCACACCGACACAGACACTCAAGGTACACTGACCCACACGAACAGACACTCAAGGTACACTGACCCACACGAACACAGACACTCAAGGTACACTGACCCAAACCAACACAGACACTCAAGGTACACTGACCCACACCGACACAGACACTCAAGGTAGACTGATCCACACGAACACAGGCACTCAAGGTACACTGACCCACACCGACACAGACACTCAAGGTACACTGACCCACACGAACAGACACTCAAGGTACACTGACCCACACGAACACAGACACTTAAGGTACACTGGCCCACATCGACACAGACACTGAAGGTACACTGGCCCACACCAACAGACACTCAAGGTACACTGACCCACACCGACACTGACACTCAAGGTACACTGACCCACACGAACAGACACTCAAGGTACACTGACCCACACGAACACAGACACTTAAGGTACACTGACCCACATCGACACAGACACTTAAGGTACACTGACCCACATCGACACAGACACTCAAGGTACACTGGCCCACACCAACAGACACTCAAGGTACACTGACCCACACCGACACCGACACTCAAGGTACACTGACCCACACCGACACCGACACTCAAGGTACACTGACCCACACCAACAGACACTCAAGGTAAATTGACCCACACTGACACTCAAGGTACACTGACCCACACCGACACAGACACTCAAGGTAAACTGACCCACACCGACACACACTTTCGTGGGACCGTATCTGACCGTCACGTGAAACCCACGTCATTACAAACTGTCAAACCAACCAACAACTAGTGGCCCACTTCATGTTCAGTTCTGTGTGTCGCTTATCACTGATACCAGCGTGTGACACTTCGGTCGGGACTACAGTGCATGCCCCCCCCCCCCCCCCCCCCCCGGCTGTACTGCAGTATACGTAATGAGAGCGGGCGCGCGTATGTGTATGTGTGTGTGCGCGTGTGCGTGCGTGTGTTTGTGTGTGCGTGCATGCGTTTGTGTATGTGCATGCATCGGTGTGTGCGTGTGTATCCTTCGCCAGGACATGAATGTGTGCGTGTACGCATGTGCGTGCATTGGAGGGTGGCTGGGTGTGTTCGCGCACAGGTGCGCATGTATGCTGGCAGGTATGCATGCGTGTATGTATGTGTGTGTGCGCGCGCGTGCGTGTGTGTGTGCGTGCGTGCGTGCGTGCGTGCGTGCGTGCTGGTGCGTGCGTGCATGCGTGTGTGTGTGCGTGCGTGCGTGCGTACTTGTGACCTACCCGCATAGCCTGGTTTAATTCTGTGAATTTAAGTGAGACAGAGAGGAAGAGAATGAGCCGCACAGTATTTTACGTCACGTTTCATGATGTCATTTGTATGACATAGCCTGCCGGCCTGATGAAAGGGGCAAAGCCCCAGAAAATAGATTCAGTAATTGATTTTTAACTCCCAGTTAACCACGACGGATATAATATTATCAGGAGGAATAATCCTGCAGTGGGACAGAGGCCACACGGGGCAATCAACTGCCGGAGTAATCATTTTGCTTACCGTCCACGGAAGCAAGGTTGCTTATTAGGGACGGGGACAGGGGGGGGGGGGGGGGGAGGGGGAGGAGAGAGTGAAGGCTCGACCGCGCGCACCGACCCGGAAGACCGAGGAGGCCGTGGACCGCCGCCAGAACAGTGGAAGTGTTACGGCGGTGTCCCCTCGCCATTGCGCAGCGACTAGTGTACTATACAGTTGCTGTTTTCAACAGCTGTGCTAGAGCAGAGTCACAAGGACAATGTCCGTTGCACCGCTGTTGAGTAACAACTTGAAGCAAAAAAGGTCCGACTTTCACAGCCCTGCTCCACCTCCCTGCTCATGATCTCTTTGGGCTAACTTGAGGTTCCAGCTCCACCTCCCTGCTCATGATCTCTTTGGGCTAACTTGAGGTTCCAGCTCCACCTCCCTGCTCATGATCTCTTTGGGCTAACTTGAGGTTCCAGCTCCACCTCCCTGCTCTTGATCTCGCCTGGACCCCAAAGTGTGTCTGGGAGTACTTGTTCTATTTATATATATATATGAACACTTGTTGAGAGCCTCATCTCGAGAGGAGCCCAAAGCGCTTCTCAATGGCAACTATAGCGCTATTCTCTGCTTCCGAGCACACCCACTGCGCTCTAGTCGTATGCCGCTCTGAATGAGTGACTGCAGCTTTACACAGCGCGTTTTGCATATTAATCGTAGTGGTTAACGCGCTGTTTGGTTGTTACACGGCTGGTGTCACGTGAAACTGCTGCCATCTCCGCGCAAGTTCTGTGTACACCATACAACCATGCACCAGTTTACAGCGTCACTTCATTCAAAGCGGGTCCAGGCGAGATCAAGAGGAGGAAGGTGAGCTGGACTCTCATGAAGAGTTGGACAATTATTTGCGGGTCCAGACGAGATCTGGAGGAGGGAGGTGAGCTGGACTCTCACGAAGAGTTGGACAGTCATTTGCGGGTCCAGGCCAGATCAAGAGGAAGGAGGTGTGGAGCTAGACCCTCAAGAGAGCCCAGGAGAGATCAAGAGCAGGGAGGTGGAGCTGGGCTCGAAAGTGGACAACTTTTTGTTTCAGTTGTTCCTCAACAGTTGCTCTACGGACACTGTCTTTGTGACTCTGCTCCGCACAGCTGTTTAAACAGCAATTAGCGAAGTACACAAGCTACTTCGCACTGGTGGGGTCCCCGCCTCCTTCACATTGATGTCTCTGGCGGTGGCTGACGCCTTCGGCTTGCCGGGGCGCCGACACATCCCCCCCCCCCCCCCCCCCCCCCCCGCCCGCCCAACCGTCTCCCCGTCCCTAATAAGCCTCATGGCTTCTGTGAGCGTTAAGTAACAGCATGTGTTTACTTACTTACCTTCCCTGATCCTCGGTCAGCTGTGCTCCACACTTCGGTACACCTAGGTGATTACGGCGGGTCCCACCCAAGCCTTCCGACGAAAGATTCAAACTAGTATCTCAGTCACTGACTGTAATTCGTGGGTCTCTCAAATCTCCTGTCTGACATCTGTTTTGTTTTCTTCTGCTTCTTGTCCAGGTGAGTGCGGGGTCAGGGGATGCTACCCACTACGGGATCTTCGCTCTGAAGAAGGAAGGCAAAGTCATCGCCGAGACAGAAACCAACGACGACGACAACATCGACAGGTCGTCGGTGCAGGTGATCGTGCAGCTGGCGGAGGGAGACACGGTGTGGGCGGAGAAGACTGGAGGGGGCGCGACCACCATTTCTGGAGGTGGCGTGCATTCAACTCTCGGGGGCTTTCTCCTCGCTCCTGGGGACTCGTTCTGATCGTCAGCAAGTTTCCGCGCCGTCCCTCGCCAGACCAAAGGGGCCGTGTTCTTCTTTAGATGTTGCTTTACGTCCACAGTTTCTTTCTGTGGATCACGTCCATCAGCATCTGAAGAATACGGCCACAGTTTCTGTGGATGCAAAGCAGCATCTGAAGAGGAATACGGCCACAGTTTCTGTGGATGCAAAGCAGCATCTGAAGAGGAATACGGCCACAGATTCTGTGGATGCAAAGCAGGATCTAAAGAGGAATACGGCCACAGCTGTGGACGCAAAGCAACATCTGAAGAATAATACGTCCACAATTTCTGCGGACGCAAAGAAAATCTGAAGACGAATACGGCCAGTTTCTGTGGACATAAAGCAGCATCCGAAGACGAATACGTCCACAGTTTCTGTGGACGGAAAGCAGCATCTGAAGAATACATCCACAATTTCGTAAAGCAACATCTGAAGAAGAATACGGCCACGGATTCTGCGGACGCAAAGCAACATCTGAAGAAGAATACGTCCACAGTTTCTGTGGACGGAAAGCAGCATCTGAAGAATACATCCACAATTTCGTAAAGCTACATCTGAAGAAGAATACGCCCAGTTTCCGTGGACGCAAAGCAACATGTGAAGAAGATTACGGCTCCGATGAGGCTTATTATGCTGCCTGAACATCGCCATAACTGCCAACCCACACATTCATCACATGGTGCATATCTGGGGACTCGGATATGTGCGGGCGTGCGTGCCAGTTAACTTTGATATATGACGCAGGAAAACACGAGCAGCAACTAATCAAAAAAGGTCTCTAGCCAGTATTTTGCCGTTTTGTTTGTTTGTTTGTTCAACGAACTGGTTGACTGGGCGTAAAGCACCAAGTTACTTACTTACTTACTGTTCAACAAAAAACGAACCAAAAATATTTGCTTCACTCATTTCTTCGGCAATGTGCACAAATCTGTGATCATGTGTACTCCCATGCCCAGTTCACCACAAGAAAGTACACACATATACAGCATATTTAACAGCAAAAACCAAAACCATGCTAACTATCTCAAGGCGAAGTATAATAAAAAATATCAAACGCATTTTTTTTTAACACAAAAACGAAAGGAACAATGCTTTTAGCACACACACACACACACAACACACACACACACACACACACACACACACACACACACACACACACACACACACACACACACACACACACCACACTTAAAAGTGTTTTAAAAACCAAGAGCACACACCCAGAAAGAAAGAGAGACAGAAAAGAAAAAAGATTTAATCAAAACACCATTACAATTTATTAAAAGTATGACTCCATCTTATACAATACAATAATACTTTATTAAATCATTAAAAAGGAAATTCATTTGTCTCCTTTTGACAAATAATCAAAAGTGCATTAAAAACATCGTTCACACACACACACACACACACACACACCACACACACACACACACACACACACACACACACACACACACACACACACACACACACACACACACACACACACATTTCATCTTCAACTTTCTAAAGGATATCAGTACAAAACAAAATTCATTACAATTTACATCATCATCAGGCATGCAGTCAGGTGAATGGTCTATCGACAGGAAAAAGAACGACAAAAACAGTAACATGATTAGGTCGAAGAACAAAAGACAGGAAAGTGGCATCAAACGACAGCCTCAAGATTCCAGACAAGAGGATGAATCCGACAACCCCAGCCTCCCTTCGGAGGCATCTCTTAGTAACCAGGGACAATATGTATGAAGAATAAGCATATTTTAAATGGTGATGACACTGGAAAAAATAGCATGTGCATAGCGCAAAACGAACTATAGGCCAGCCTAAATGTGTTAAAAGTTTGACACTGTATAAAAAAGGCAGCTCACTTGCTGCCATTACCAAAAGAAGCCACTTTTGAGGAGAAAACAAACACTTGGACAGACCGATGCCCTCCAATGTACCACTGAAGACACAACTTATTCAATAAAGTTTGGATTTAGCATCAAAACACATCATACTCAGCACAGACAGTGAAAGGGAGACAGGAAAATCTTGTATGGGAAGGGCTGGGGGTCACTGAGTCACTGACGTTCATTATTATTGAAATGAACTTTGATTCTTTGAAACTGACACGGCTGTTGTCGTTCGGTGTCCAATCACATTTGAATTTGCGACGTCACACATTTCGCATCATTGGTTAAACAGTCAAAATATTTTTCATTTCTCAATCTGAAAATAAGCATAAGTAAATAGCTATCTGGGGGCCTTTGGTCAACTTGTGCACTAGGTGACTAGGAAGGAGAGCCGCACTTACGGTCTCTTTAGCAAATCAGGATTAGGGGCTATCCAACCTTAACTTTATAAGCTCTTCATGCACACGGGCCCTGATGTTCTCTTGCTTCTTTTACCATTTTAGTAACTGCAACAGAACATCTGATACCCTGAATTTCACTAGACCCTCTGCAGCAGGAAAAGGAAACAATACTACCATAATACTATGACTGCATTGTTACATTGCCAACGCAAATACCTGGACTGCAGGTGAGACAAAAAAATCCAGCTTACAGTCATACTGTAACAACATGCAATGATTCTGGATCAAGAGCAGATGCTAGGCAAGAAAACAGGTGTCAGTACCTCAAATTGCAAAATATTACTCCAGTAATGATGCTAACAAACACTTGCCTTCCAGTGACATTCACTGGTTAAAGACTTGAGCCCCAAACCATGCACATTATCGCAAAGGGCAGAGCTAAACAGGGGGCATTCATGACAGGATACGTAAAATTACTAAAAATGACCATTCCCAATGTGTCCATGGATTTATTTTAAAAGTTTGGCAAAAGCCAATCAAATACTTTCATGCCAACCATCTTCATACCCAAAAACACACGATCAGTCAATAGCTTGCAGGTGAAAATGCTCACACTGGTAGGCACACAACCACACTCTTGCCCCCCCCCCCCCCCTCCCCCCCACCACTGACTTGCACACACACACACACACACACACACACAACAAACCCAACAACACTCACACCTAGACACACACACACACCACACACACAAACACACACACACACACACACACTACACACACACACACACACAAACACAAACCACAACACACCACACACAACACACACACACACAACACACAACCAACACACACTCCCTCTCTGTTCTGCAGCTCCCATTTACTGCTAATATTTACATGTGCCATCCCAGTCAGTACCAAATAATAATATTAATAATTCTCTCTCTCTCTCTCTCTCTCTCTCTCTTCTCTCTCTCTCTCTCTCTCCTCTCTCTCTCTCTCTCTCTCTCTCTCTCTCTCTCTCTCTCTCTCTCTCACCACACACACACACACACACACACACACCACACACACACACACACACACACACACACACACACACACACACACACACACACACACACACACACACACACACACACACACACACACACACACACACACTCAGACCCTGGTTGAAAAAGCACATGCATAAAATGACATCACCTGCTAAACATTAAAGCAGCATAAAACATACACTACACATAAATTATGAAGTAAGCTTGGGATCATAAAAAGCCCAGCAAAGTGAACTGAACAATAAAAAGCAAAGACACAGCTTCACACATCACAATGTGGAAATTGTGAGTGACTCTTCATAGCATCGTGTGCATGCTGTGAGTGTGAATGGTTTACCTATGTGCAGCACAAAATGAATAGTAACTAATAGGACTAATGGAGTATAATTCATTCTTGAAATTAACCAATCAACTGCAGAATTCACAAGTCACCAAATCACGGGTCAAAATCCCATCAAAGGTCACACATAGGCCATGCTACAACACTGAAATGGGAAATTTTATACAAAGCTCAATGGACCAGGAAGGCAGAACTCTGGCAGCAGGGAAAGCATGCAAGGCCACACTCTGGTCTACTTCAGGCTGAAGCGGAGAACCTATGAACCTGTGACAGCTCCGCATTCTCAGTAGAGGGGACTTCAGTTTCAGCATCCCCATCCCCACCCCTGTCCCACCCCATCCCTACAAGGAACATCCAGTACAACTACAACTGTTTGATCCTCAGTACACTGCTACAAGAACCCAGACGAAGTTGGACTACTGAGCGCATATATATCCTTTCCTAACTGTTCCCCTAAGTATGCAGACCCCACACACTGAGACAGAGGCACTGTTTTCTTGACTTTCCTCTCCACATCAGGGCATCAGGTCAGAGAAATGCAGAAACTCTTTGATTGACTCCGGGACAGGCAGGGCCGGGATCCTCTCCTCACGTCCAGGACGACAGCCAAGGCAGTGGGACACCGCCTGGCGGCTCAGGTCTTGCAGACTGAGAGGGATGGAGGCGGCCTGCTCCAGGTACTCCTCACTTCGCGGTGATCTTCAACATTCACCTCATCTACTGCTGGGTAAAACCAACCATATAACTTACGGTTATATTATAAGTCATCAGAAAAGATGTCTTCACTGTTGGCATTCAAGGTGAACAACCTGTGGTTGGAACAGACCCCAGAACGATGGAACAGCTTCATCATAGACAGTTCTTTATGGCAACAAGCCTTCCTCACTGGACACCTGACTAACCTTCCAGGACTCTCAGACTCCTCCAAAGACCTCTGAAACGTGGACAGACCAGCAGCGATCAAACACGGTACCACACTCCTCAAGATTTCCTTTTCATTGCAGTTGGCTTTCTGCAAAAACTTGTCAGCTTCGTCAGAAGGTGCAAGATCAACGCGACTGACCAAGGACTTCACCAAGTCAACATCACCACCACAGATTGCGCTAATCAGAACTTTGCTCAAAAGTGAAGGATCGTGGCACTTGGTCACGTGCTTCTTAACGACATGCCACTGTCGATGCACCGAGGCTCTCTCGACAACAAAGCCAATGGTGGCTTGGTCCTGACACTGGCTGTACCTCATCAGCTTCATCACATCATTCCAGGGTTGATCAGAGTGAAAGATGCACAGGAACAAGGCCCATTTGTACATGCCTGCCTCCTTCAGGGCATTTATCAGAGGTGGCTTCAAATGGCCATAAGGAAGAGCTTTGCATATGGACCTGAAGTTGTCCACAGACAGGTACCTCAGCACAGTGACGGCGGATGACCAGCGACCTTTGGAAATGACACACTCCAGTGTGTGGACCAAGTGGACCTCCTTGACAGACTGGTGATGCTCGCTGACCACTCTCTCCAGCAGCCTCCAGTCCTCCTGAGCCACAGCCAGGAACAGCGCCAGATTGCTGCAAGAGTTTTCACAGCACCACTCAGCCAGGCTCGTGTCCCGGCAATGCCGCAGGCTGCTGCACATGTTACTTTTGAGCAGCTTTTGATCCTGCAAACATGACGGAGTCGTCTCTGCATCATCAAACACCAACGCTTGGAACCACTCTTCCAGCACAGCGGCACCTCCGTTTGTGATCTCAGAGACATTGGCACCGATTGCGACACTCTTTTTCAAACACCACAGCAACAGCCCCCGGTCACTGTACAATTCCAAGTGTTAGGTGGTTATTTCCTGTATCAGTCGGCGCAACAACTCCCATGCTCTTCTCTTAAAAGCAGCCATGATGGCAAAATCCCAAATCGGAGCCACAAAACGATCACATGATTCAGCATCCAGTTCCTGACAACTCTGCAGGACCAAACTGTACCGCTGTTTCTTGATGGCCACTTCAAACATCTGCTGCACCTCTTCCTGCATTGGAATATCCACTGAATGTTCGCTCTCAAACTCATCATCTGACAAATCTCTCTCAAACGCTTCCTCACAACACACAAGAAAATCCTCGCAAATCCCCACAAAGCACTTCAAATTGTTCAACTCCACAGCGGCTTTGGCTCCACGTCTAAACATGCTGACCACAAGCGGAGACACAGCTTCTCTCTCGCGGCAGTACATTTGAAACAGAGGTACAAAATTCGTCAGTTGGACTTCTGACTTGCTGTCTTCCATAACCTCTTTCAGAGCCTTTTTTAGCACATATTCCAAGAGCTTATCTGCCTCCTTCTTCTCAAACTTCCTGCAAAAAATCTTAACATGCCATAAAACATCCTGAGATTCTAACAAAGCCATCCTCAGAGCAAATTTGACATCACCCATCTGAACCCCTCCTCACCAAACAGGCTGGCAGCCGTGAGAAACTGTCCACCCCGTATCGCCATCAGAAACAGAAAGCGATGGTAAGATGCCAATTTTGAGCACAACTGTTTGGCAATGTGTTCAAATTTGACACTTGAGACAGTGAAAATCTTCCTCAAATAAAAGCGGCGCATCTTCTCACTGACTCTTTTGGATTGAATAGTTTATACTGTAGTGAACCCTAGTAAGTAGTACTTACTAGGGTTCACTACAGTATAAACTATTCAATCCAAAAGTTACCAACTTTTTACAAACTTTCAAGACCATTTGTTTTGGAATTCAAAGACCATGAGTTGATGATTGATTACTCACAAAAATCACAAATTCAAAGACCATGATTTGAAGACTGATTGCTCACAAAAATGACATATTCAACTTTTAATTCATCTCAGGTGATGCATATAAACCCTTCATTTCACTGCTCAGATGTATATAATTGTATAATTTACACATAATTGAAACAGCCAAAGTAAGATGATAGCTAGTTATTGACTTATTCTCACTCAAACCATGGCAGACAGAAAATCAACACTGGCTTTTCAGTTTGACTGGCCAAATCAAAATTTAGAAACACTCCAAGACCTCAGATAAACTATGATCTTTCACTGACTTTCATGGCCTTGAAAGTAGTCAGAGTTGATCATTTTCCCCAAACATTAGGACTGTAAGTGTAAGAACAATTATAAGGCTAAACTATATGGGGCTTTGTGTTAAAAAAACATGCTACTTTTGCTGGTACTGGCAGCAGAGTTATTTCCCTTGCTGGAGTAGTTGTACAATGCCTGATCAGGCACACAATTCTGACCACCCATCTGTCAGCTGGATGCTTGGGCCAGGTCAATTAAAATATCGGTCACTTTGGTCTTACCTCACTGGGATATAAATTAAAATGGTGTCCTCTGTAATGATTGACTCATCATCCTGGCTCCGACAACAAGGATGAATTGTTTCACCTTACTGCCATCACTGCACAATTACAATATAAAAGCAAATTAAAGGAAACATTTGAATTAAAGCATCTGCCATCTTTGTTTGACAATCTTTCAAACTCTCTCACCTATATATTAATATTGCAAAAACATTCTTTCCATAGTTCAGGAGCTGTGTGAGAGTTGAGGTGGCCATCCTGGGCTGTCCGTCCTAACGAGCCTTCTGGTTTCCATGGATGTAAAGCTATATTGAACCATGCTTCGGCATTGGTTTCACTCTCAGCTTGTCCCTAATATGTCACTGACATCTGAGGACATTAAGCAACACTACCTACCAACATTCTTTCCATCTCACATCTCATCATCTGCACAAACAGAGCATAAATTATTCTAAAATATGCCTATGATGTGCTTTCGGGTATGCAGGCAAGGGCATGATAAATTGATACATAATGAAAATGTAATCAAAAAGCAACTCTGCAATTTTTAGGCTTCCTGCACCTGCAAAGCATCATATGGCTTAGAAGGTTAAGCCTATGTTGACAGCCACATAAACATCGTATTTCAAGCCATTCACATCTTGGTCATTGGATAATTGGGTGGCAATAAAAAGATGGCAAAAAGGGACAAATGGCTTTGTAATCCCAGGCGTTTAGCGTGCATAACGCAAATCTGTCAGTCACTGTGATCTCCAAAATTCACAATTTGCTCAGCAAATCAAATGAAAGAAAAATGCTTAATCTGCTGGCACTTAAAAAAAATGAATGTTCAACTCAAAAATGAATGTTTAACGCCGAAAGAAGTGAAATGAGGCAAGAATTTAGGACACTAAAATAGAAAACTACACGACAGGATTACTGAATTTATTTACCTGCCGCCGAGTTTTAGATCTTTTGCACACTACGTTATTATGGTTTCATACGTTCAGTCAAAGATGGGCTTGTGCGCCGCAGATTTCGCGCGTGAGGGTGCAAGTCCAAGAATAGATCACTCCAAAGAAACAAAGCCATGTGTTTCATCGACATCTTTTTAGATGATTGTTAAGTAATACTCTGTTTAAAAGTTCCATTATTATAACGACTGCCAGTAACTTAATTTGAAGGCAACGCATGTACAAAATGTAAGACATGCAAAATATATAACTGCTAAAAGTTCTTCGACACTCGGATTCACATGACTGGAGAAAAAGGTTGTCACAGCTATTCGGGCAACTGAGCCACACTCAGTCCGCATGCCATTTCACAACGGAATCGTACGTATCGTAATATATTATGGTAGATGCTGGACTTGATTATGTTAATGTGTGGATAGGTAATGAAGTATATACATAATATAGGTTTCTCGTTGCAGACCAAATTTAGAGACCACATAAAAACCGAATGATATCAGTCAGTATAATATATGGCACATGTACTTGTATATTATACATTGTTAGCTGTCATAATTATATGTATTATGTTTGTGAAACTTAGAAAATGTTGGAGAATGTTGTAAAGCGCAGTGAGTTTGGGTACACCAGAGAATAGCGCTATACAAAAGTTATCCATTATTATTATTATTATTAACTAAACCTGAAATTCAGTCACACTGTCAAGGGTAGACTAGAATAAGAGATATTAGAGAATACGTCTTAACAATTGGCTACATCATGACAAACTAAAAGGTACTGACGGGATATATAGAATATTTTGTAAAGAGTATCTATTATATCTATAGTACTACTACACGCGTTTAAGGTCTGTTTTTGTTTGTTAACAATTGGCTAAAAAGATGCATTGGTGGTTGTTTCTTGGGAGTGATCTTTTCTTGGTATCCAATCCCTGACGCGCGAAATTTGCAGATTGTTGGGATGCGGACAATTTTTGCTGCACATCTGTAGGTGAGTGAATTAAAATACTTTGGGGGTATTTCTGATGGATGTGCAGACCCAAAGCGCTTGTTCTTTCTTGAAGGAATGTTGCCCAAACTGCGGGGATCCCCACAGGCACAGTATAATGAAGAAGATGGATGTCAGTTGTCATACACAAGCTCTATTATTATAGTATTACTAATAGTAATACTATATATAGTATTAGTCTACAATATTGGTACAATACAGCATAATTAGCAGACGTCGCTGGCGTTTATTTTATTATCAAGTAACAATTCCTTTGATTTAAAATAAACAAATTCTTTAATTTTGGTACAATGGTAGTGATTAGCTTTTCTCTGAGTCTCAGTCAGACCGGCAATGTCCACTTTTAGTCCCGTCGGTTCGCGGTCCTCAAATGGTGTGTGTGTGTGCGTGCGAGCACGGATGGAAAAAGCTTGAAGTATGCGCTGCATTGTCATAGCCACCTATCAGTTCATTCCGTACTATGCCAGTGCTATGCACAACAACACACATCCTCAAACCGTTTGAAGATAGGGAACAGACAGGGCTAAAAGTGGATGTGGATGTCTGACCCCCCCCCCCCCCCCAGTGAGCCGGTTTGGCCTAGCGGTAAGGCATGAGGCTCGTAAGTGGAAGGACCTCGGTTCGATACCACTTTGGCTCTCCTTTCTCTTCAAAAGGTTGTGGTTTGTGGACACTGTCTTGTGACTTTGTCCATCACTTCCTACTGAAACATTAAAATGGCTCTCATCGCTGCCCATCGTAATGCTGGAATCATTCTGGTGGTGACAGTATAGCGATAGGTACATAATCTCCCTCTTCCCCCCACCTCCATACCCTCTTCCCCCCCTTCTCCCCATCCCTAATATTAGTAATAAGCTGTATGGTTTCTGTGGACATTAAGCACCATGTTTACTTACTGACCCCCCCCCCCTTTTTTTTTCTTTCTTTTTTTTCTTTTACTTTTTTGTTGTTGACATTTTGAATTTATCATTTTGACTGAGTAATCAGCAGACAAAATGGATTCAGACTCAAAATATTCAGATCAAAACACATGCACACACACACACACACACATAGTGACATACACACACAAAAGTAAAAAGAAAAGAAGAAGCATGCGTCATTGTATTTATGACTTATAACTATGAGTTATACTAGTATAAGTAAAAGTGATAAATTTAGAGGATTTCAAAGCATATTGCACTAGTTAGCAAAATAAAACATGCATCCCCAGATGAAGCTGTTAATATTACCACAAAATTGACATTCTTTTGACATCCCCCCCAGACCCCCTGCACCCACACCCACTCATGCACATGTGCAAAGCATGTGCATACTGTAACTGTGCATATTGTAACTGTGCATACTGTCAGCTGAAAGGATGGGGGCATGAGGGTCAGCTGATGGCCACAGGCAATGCCTGTCACATGTCTGGCTGAATGCTGTATCAGTGTATGGCTCTGGGAATGAATGACTGCTTGAGGCATGTTGTTTTTGTGATGGGTACCCTCCGCCTACCTTTCCTGTCAATAAATCAAGAGTCAAATTCAGGTCCCAAAGGATGTGTGCCATCACTGCATCAGGGATGATCAGCCAAAATCTTATTGAGTCAGTTTTAAGTCGTTTCTGAAAAAGTGTGATATTGATAGACTGAATCAAACGTTTCCTTCTGTCTGCCAGTCTGTCTTCTGTCTCCCCCAGCCTTTCTGATGGTCTTTTCCAGCTTGTCCCTGTCCTGCTTTGAAGCATTTCCTCCCCAACAAACACAGCCAAAGGTTAGAAATAGAATGCTACTTATACTAGTACTGTAGTAGTGGACAAGAAATATGCCTGCAAAATATCCTCATGCGCTCTGAATGATCTAAGTTTTGTCAGACGAAACAGACAAGAGTGGACTTTCTTGATGACTTGGCTTGTTAACAATAACAGTTTGACACCTCACTTTTGTTTTAAAATACCTTTTTTTAAATGTATTTTGACAGTCGTGGGAGAGGATTTTATATAAACTTGACATATATGATATAATCTATAATACTAATAGAGACTAAGGAAGTTTATTTTCCTTGTTTGAATCGATGAATGCGACCATTTATTCATTTTGTTTCAGATTCCCTGGAACTGTGCAGGTGATGAACTACATTGGTCTATCAAGTACTGAGCAAGGACACCCAGATGGTAGCTTGAATTATCTGTCATAATGATAATAAAATACAAACAATAATCTTGGTGTTAAAGACAAAAAGAGTTTACAATTTAAGGTTGTCTGTATCTTTTCTAACTGAAGGGTCTCAGGGACTTTTCACACCTTTGACTTTGTGAACAACAGAATTTTAAAAAATAGTGAAAAGCCTGTTCTATCTGAAGTAAACAAACTAATTATATTTTGCACCAGGAATTTCTGACTGCTGTGGGGTCATCAGTTTAGACAACCTATGTGTATGCAAAACAAATAGATTTAATTTTAAGCATTCCTTTGTGCCTTAAGTTCTGCAGTCTGCATGAGTGTGTGTGTACTGACTAACTGAGTTTATCAAATTATTATATATATGGCACACAGTCACAGGCAGCTTCTTCTTGCAATAGTTGCATTTCCATGATGATGTAATGATGGGTTGTTGCTATAACTCTTATAAGTTACAACTGTATGACTAACGTTATGAAATTGTTTACCTGCGTGTTTGTACTTTTGTCTATTCTTATTGCCATTGTTTTACATTTTGTTACGAATGTTATGGCTAGTATGAGCTGGTCTGATGGTGACAGATTTGCCCCTTGTGAAATGAATAAACTGTAAATGAATTGCCAGTTGGATTGAATCAGCCTGTGTTGAAAATCATGGGGTAGACTGACAGAAAAGACAATGACTGCACTGGTATTGGTAACTATTTCCTGTAGCATCTTTGTAATTTACTGTGAAAAATTCATAGCGTGTGTCATTGTGTGTAATTATTAATGCCAAAGTTCTGTTCTTGGTGACTTTTCATTAGCCCTGTTGGCCAGCTACTCCCCCCCCCCCCCCCCCCCCAACACACACACACACACTCCCACAAAAAAGTGGATGTTTCTATTTGAACTGAAAAGCAAGATTAACTAATACTATAAAAGATTTTCACCACCCCTCCCCATTGCATATTTATATATAAAATTGTAACTGTCACTGTGTTAGTGTTACAATTTTATCACCCATTTGCTCTTGCCTATGAGTTCCTGCTCTTCTCTTAGCATGTAAGTTGTATGTACACCTGTACTTTTTCTGTTTGGGTTCTCAGTCATTTAATGATTTATGAACCACATTTGTTTGTCTGGTCCATGGACATTTTTTAATTATGCTTCGTTGCATGTCAGGAGTGTTCTTGAACAGAACTCGGTTATAAAGACTTTTTTGTCCTGTGATGTTTCAGACACAGCAAGTCTGGTGGTAAGCGGGACTGATCCATCAACCCAAACATCACAATGGGTGATCCACAGCTCCGAGCCATGGTGCATCATCAGCAAACCCTCCTGACTGACTGCGCATCCAAGAGTCAATGGGAGGGGGTGACACGGCTCGTGAAGGCAGGTGTAATTCCACAGCGCATGATGCAGGTTGTGCAGAAGGCGGTGAGGGAAAACCAGTGGGGCTGTGTTACTGAGATCGCCACACGCTGCAGCAGCGTTCAGCAAAGAGACACAATCCTGAGAAAGATCCTCTCTCGCTGTCAGTGGCAGTGTGTTCTGCCGGTGGTTGAGTGTGGCGTCAGCCGTGAAATGCGAGAGGTGGTATTTACGAAGGCCGCAAAGGCTGATCAGTGGCCATGCTTGCATGAGATGATAAAACTAGGTGTGTACCCAGAGAAAAGAAACTTTATGATCCATAGTGCAGTCAAACAAGGCAGTGTTGTGTGTGCGGCTGATCTGATCAGACTTGGAATAAGCGCACAAGACAAAGAGGTGGCCTTGAAAAGTGCAATCAGAGGGGACATTGGCTTTGTAGTTGATCTTTTGAAGACGTGTGCTGACGCAGACCTGACGGACTTTGTCCTGAGGGAGGCAATGAGGAAGAACAAGTGGCAGCTGGTGCTAGAACTGGTGAAGCTGCGTCTGGAGTTGGGTCTCAGCCTCAGACAGATGGAGTGCGTGTGCATGCAGGCAGTTGCTCAGGGGGGTTGGGATTGTGCGTTGTACATGATGAACTGCACCTCGCCCAGTCAAACGATGGTGGATGGAGTTTTTGAGTCTGGTGTTGACATTCAGGATCACTTGTCAACTCTCTTTCCTGGTAAAGCACTGGGTCAGGAACTGAGGAAAAAGTTGATCTGGTCTGCAATAAAGTACGGCCAGAGTGCCACCTTGCAGAGCATGATCGATGACTATGGCATGGACGACATAGACCTCTGGGTGGAATTTAAAGATGTTGCACGCAGCAAGAACAAGGACACTTTGCAGGTACTGGTGAACTGCAATAACAAAACCCGCAAACTCTTTCAGCAGTTTTGTGCCAGTCAGACATGGGGATCGATTGAATACCCCTTAGGAGACGTCGATTGGATCTGCAGGACCTTGGAGGAGAGAGGACATTTGCACTTGGCTCTTGATATCGGCATTTCCTGTGATGTCTGGAAGTTTTTTACCGATGCCATTGTTAGCAGAGTCAGTGAGAAGATGCGCCGCTTTTACTTGCAAAAAATCTTCGCTGTCTCAAGCGGCAGTTTTGAACATATCGCGAAACAGCTGTGTTCAAAATCGACATCTTACCATCGCTTTCTGTTTCTGATGGCAGTACGGGGTGGACAGTTTGGCCTGGCTACCAACCTGTTTGGTGAGGGTGTTCGGATGGGTGATGTCAAGTTTGCTCTTAGGATGGCCTTGTCAGCTTCTCAAAAAGTCTCAAAGCTTGTTGGGTTTTTCTGCAGGAAATTCAGCAAGAAAGAGGCAGGTGTGCTCCTTCAAGTATGTGGTGAAAAAGGCTGTGAAAGAGCTTTTGGAACCCCCCAAGTCAGCAGTCAAGCTTGAAAATTTTTGGTCTGTGTTTAAGATGTACTGCAAGAAAAGAGGTGCCTCACAGGCATTCGTAACCAGAGTGTTTAGACGTGGGGCCCAGGCAGCAGTGAAGTTGAACAGTTTGGAATGCTTTGTGGACAGTTGCAGGTGTTACCTACTGTACTGTGAAAAGCAGTTTGGGAGAACTCGTGTTGCTCGTTTTGAGAACTACCAGGAGACGGGCAGTCCTATGCTGGAAGGTGTCCAGTATGCGTTTGATCTGGCCGTCAGGAAACGGCGGTACAGTTTGGTTGCACGTGGCTGTCGCATTCTGGTTGTTGCCTATAAGATTACTCAGGTTTTGGATTTTGCCGTCAAAACTGCTTTCAGAGATAGAGCATGGAAGTTGTTGCAGACTTTGACGCAGGAAGTAACCCCCCAAAATCCGGTTACATCCAGTGACTGCGAGCGGTTTCTGTGGTGTTTGAAGGAAAGCGTCACAGCCGCCAGCAGCGAGATCACCAACGGGGGTGCTGCTGTGCTGGAACAGTGGTTCCTAGCGTTTGATCTTGAGGATATAGACAACCCAGCATCCTACTGGCGGGATCAAATGCTGTTCAGGCATAGCATACACGACAGCCTGCGGCATTGCCGGGACACGAGCCTGGCTGAGTGGTGCTGTGAAAACTCTTGCAGCAATCTGGCGCTGTTCCTGGCTGTGGCTCAGGAGGACTGGAGGCTGCTGGAGAGAGTGGTCAGCGAGCATCACCAGTCTTTCAAGGAGGTCCACTTGGTCCACACACTGGAGTGTGTCACTTCCAAAGGTCGCTGGTCATCCGCCGTCACTGTGCTGAGGTACCTGTCTGTGGACAACTTCAGCTCTATATGCAATGTACTGTCTCTTGACTGTTTCAGGCGACCAATGATATCCGCCCTGAAGGAAGCAGGTATGTATAAGTGGGCTTTGTTCTTCTGCTTCTATCGGTTTGACAAGAAGTGGGATGATGTGTTGAACCTCATGCAGCACACGGAATGTCAGGACCAGGCCACCATCGACTTTGTTGTTGAGAAAGCCATCGTGCATAAGAAATGGCATGTTACTAAGGAATTTGTTTCCCAGTGCCAAAATCCTTCAACACTGAAGGAAGTTCTGGTCAACGCAATCCTTTTTGATGACATCGACTTGGTGAAGTCCTTGGTCAACCGTGTTGACCTCACTCCTTCATTCGGGGCTGACAATTTGTTGAACAAAGCCCTGTGTGATGGAGATAGTCCTGCAGTTTGGATGAGGATGGTGCCATGTTTGATCGCTGCAGGTCTGTCCACATTTCAGAGATCAGCGGAAAGACCGTATGGCGGATTGGTAGGGTGTCCGATGAGGAAGGCGTGTCACCTAGGAGATCTGACTCTGTTGAAGCTGTTTCATCGCTCAGGTGTCTCTTCCAATCACAGGTTGTTCACCTTGAATGCCAACAACAAGGAGATTTTTTCTGATTTTGATTCAGCTTTGGCTCGGCAATGGCCTGGGTTGTTCAGAAAGATCATGGTTTTTAATTCTGAACATCACCAGAAAATGAGGGAGTACCTGGAGCAGGCCGCCTCCATCCCTCTCAGTCTGCAAGACCTGAGCCGCCAGGCGGTGTCCCACTGCCTTGGCTGTCGTCCTGGACGTGAGGAAAGGATCCAGGCCCTGCCTGTCCCGGAGCCAGTCAAAGAGTTTCTGCACTTCTCCGACCTCCTGCCAGATGCGTAGAGGAAAGTCAGCAAAACTGCCTAACAGTGCCACTGTGTGTGCATTTCATACTCACCAGAATAGTTAGAATAGGTTCTGTGCTTGAAAATCCAACTTCTGCCTGGTTTTTGTAGAACATATGTGTCGTGACAGATCAAGCATGTTGTGGAGTCTTAACTCAGCCATACTTGAAAATGGTTGTCCTTGTGGTGGGCTACTGTGGATGTAAAAATTAAATTCACTGTTGCTACGAATGTAGAGCTGTCAAAGCCAAAGGTTCTCTGCGTTAAGTCTGAAGTAGGTCAGACTGGGTTTTGCCTGCTGCCAGGAGTTCTGGATTCTGCCAGCCTGGTTCATTCTACTTCATTTTTCCTGGTCCTCTTGCATGTGCAGCATGGGAAATACGTGACGTGGACAGTTGACGGTATTTTGTCTTATGATTTGATGACTAGTATGTTGCTGTATCATACTCAGTCAACTGGGTGTTCAATTTTAAGGATCAGTCTTACTTGTGGTATTAGAATTGCTTGACATTTGACAATGAAGTGACTTTTGAAACCACAAATAATCACAGGCTGGGTGCATGTTTGAAGTACGTGTGTACTTTTGTGGGGTGATGTGGGTACACCTGCAGTGTCAAAAAAAGCTGTAAAGAATTGTGAATATGCAACCTGACAGCAGAATGACACTGAACAGTGACAGCCTTTCTGCTGCAGTTAGTTTCATACTTGCGCCATAGCTTGTCTGGAACCGCATCGTTACATGCGCCAGCAGAAAACTGTCTTCTTTGCTGTTGGTTTTGAGAGTATGGCTAAAGTTAACCCTTAGTCCAAGCCTCGCTTTCCAGCCCTCTTCCTCCACACTCCATTGCAGCTGGTCATGCTGTTGACTCGCTTTCCATCCCTCTTCCTCCACACTCCGCTGCAGCTGGTCGCGCTGTTGACTCGCTTTCCATCCCTCTTCCTCCACACTCTGCTGCAGCTGGTCATGCTGTTGACTCGCTTTCCAGCCCTCTTCCTCCACACTCCGCTGCAGCTGGTCATGCTGTTGACTCGCTTTCCGACCCTCTTCCTCCACACTCCGCTGCAGCTGGTCATGCTGTTGACTCGCTTTCCATCCCTCTTCCTCCACACTCCGCTGCAGCTGGTCATGGTGTTGACTCGCTTTCCAGCCCTCTTCCTCCACACTCTGCTGCAGCTGGTCATGCTGTTGACTTGCTTTCTGGCACTCTTCCTCCACACTCCCTGTAGCTGGTCATGCTGTTGACTCGCTTTCCAGCCCTCTTCCTCCACACTCCGCTGCAGCTGGTCATGCTGTTGACTCACTTTCCAGCCCTGTTCCTCCACACTCCGCAGCAGCTGGTCATGCTGTTGACTCGCTTTCCGGCCCTCTTCCTCCACACTCCGCAGCAGCTGGTCGCGCTGTTGACTCGCTTTCCAGCCCTCTTCCTCCACACTTTGCTGCAGCTGGTCATGCTGTTGACTCACTTTCCGGCCCTCTTCCTCCACACTCCACAGTAGCTGGTCATGCTGTTGACTCGCTTTCCGGCCCTCTTCCTCCACACTTTGCTGCAGCTGGTCATGCTGTTGACTCGCTTTCCAGCACTCTTCCTCCACACTTTGCTGCAGCTGGTCATGCTGTTGACTCGCTTTCCGGCCCTCTTCCTCCACACTTTGCTGCAGCTGGTCATGCTGTTGACTCGCTTTCCAGCCCTCTTCCTCCACACTTTGCTGCAGCTTGTCATGCTGTTGACTTGCTTTCCAGCCCTCTTCCTCCATACTCCATTGCAGCTGGTCATGCTGTTGAAGGGGCACTCCTTATCTCTGTGCATCTGTGAACCAAAATCACACCCACAAGTCTGATGCTGTCAGCATCCGGCATAAAATCTGCAAAACATTTCAGCACTAAGACTGTGGAAGCACTATGCCATATGGCATCGAAGCACACACATAAAACTCTGGCGTATCCGCCTCTGGTAAAAATTAGTTCCACTTCCAGTTTGATTTTGGTTTGATTTGTGCTGGAGTAACTGTAAGCAGTGTGAGCAGTTATAAGAGAAACATGGCCTGATATAATTTGAGTAGTGTGTGTGATTACAAATTTATTGCCATTGACTGCAGCATCAACAAAAAACAGTTGCCAGAGATCTATGACCTAACCATGGCAATAGTTAAAGAAAGGATGTCATTAACCACTGCTTGGACTTTGTGGTTTGACACAAATATGTGATACTGGTAGGGAGGACTGGACATTGATGCAGCATGAAATGTGATGTGTGTCTTGATATAATTTGAGTAGACTGTGTGATTACAAATTTATTGCCACTGACTGCAACATCAACCAAAACAACAGTTGTCAGAGATCTTTGACCTAACCAGTTATGGCAGTGGTTAAAGGAAGGATGTCATTAACCAGTGCTAGGACTTTGTGGTTTGACACAAATATGTGGTAGGGAGGACTGGACGTTGATGCAGCATGAAATGTGATGTGTGTCTTATTTTTAACAAGACAAATGGTGCTGTGAGCTATCAGTATTACGCTGAACCGGTGAGCTCATTTCAGCACAGCGAGTTTGGATCAAAAGTGCAGCAGAAAAACCTGCACCAGGATCATGATCGCATTTGTTTATTATATGGAGAAAAAAAATGGAACATTGAGAATTTGTGTTGCATCCCTTGATCTAGATGTATTTCCCATCGCTTGATTTTGCGTTGTTTTGTTTATTTGCTTTGCGTTGTTTTGTTTCTTCATTTGCAGTATTGGAAACTCCATCTTCGTCTGGTTGTTTGTTGTCTGTGTATATGTGATGTGGACAGTACAAGTCACAACCCATATATGATTTTGAAGGGGGGTGCTGATGTGTTTCCAAAGTGGAAAAACTGTGGTTTTTGTTTTTATTTTCCTCAGAACCAATTTAGGTTTCATCTTTCAAACTTTACATATGCTTAATGGGAGCCTAAAAGACAAGGTCAAGAAAAGAAAAACACCAGTATATTTTAGGCTACTTACAGTTATATAGTCCTCAAACAAGTCAGAGAGATATGATAATTAATTACATCAAATCAAAAAAGGCATTGTTTCATCTTGACTTGTGCAGAAATTGTTTACTGACCTCAGCTTTTGTGATCATACCACCCATTTTTGTGGTGTATGCAGACAAACCATTCACAGCATATATATATTTTAGCACTATTCACATCCATTATCACATTAACACGCACCCCACCACCCACCCCATATACACACTCCCTTAGTTAAAGTATTGTCCCTTCTATATATGTATTTTGTTTTTAAACTTAAAGCATTCAATATGCTTCACTGATTTTATGATATATATATATATATAGTAAGTTGGTGTTTTATGCCCAGTACGGTTATATTAGGGTGATATATATATATAATAGAGAGAGAAATATAGATATATATAGATATGTACATGTATACACACACACCTTGTGTGCTACTTTAATTTTGTGTAAAGATGGTGGGATTGTATGCACAAGCAGATTTTTTCAGCTAGGGTTTTTAAAAAAAATGATTGTGAGTGTGTGTGTATATATAACATATCACACATCAGTGGTTTCCTGTGTATATATAACACACATCAGTGGTGCCCTATGGGGGGAGGGGGGGGGGGGGGGGCAGCAAGAATGTGGTTGGGTGCAATGATTTATACCTGTCATTGATTATATTTGTTAGACTGAAGGTTTATGAGTAACTGTTTTCCCTCTTCAAGATAAATTTGCTGTTGGGAGTGGTTGCTTGGTGGTAAAATTGCCTTTTCCTTGTCCTGTCACATTCTCCCTCTGTTTGTCTTGGTGGTCAAAGATGTTCTACACCAAGATAGTGCAGTCCACACCAAAATATGAGGACAGGCCCAGAGAGGCGTCATCCTTCATAACTGGCTCCCGGCTAATATTATGCATTAATAGTCTGTGCTAACTTAGAGCGGATCACGTGGATAGAGCAATTTTACTTTAGTGTCTACTTTGAGTAAAGATATCAAAGAGAGAAGGGAATGTGATAGTTATTTTTGTGATATGACTTCTTTTTGGTCTATGTGATGCTCTGTTGTTGCAGGTGATTGAGTGAAGAATAGAAAACGGGTGGTGGACCCTGTTTGGTTCAAGAGAAATTTGTGCTCACTTTTTCACTAGGCTGTAACAGTGTAAAAAAGGACTGCACTATCTTTGTAAATAATATCTTTGGAGTGGTTTACAATGTGTATAAATGACATGATCTGTTACAATACATGTATTTTAAGATGCTTTGAGCCCAGGATTTAAAGGGACTAGCCTTCACAAAGTTAGATGTCTTTTGTCCAGTTTGGCAACTGAACATTGGTAGGTGAGATCAAAGTTAAAATCAAGGATTTTGCTTTGATACACGTTGTGGGATTTTATTTTCAATTTAGAAGTCTAGTTGTGTTTTTAGTGTCCTCACTGGAACATGCTGTCCAAGACAATGTCAAGTGGCCCAGTTCACCTATGACATGCCATCGCCTCAAAATGTGGCACAAGAAGTCAATACTCTGTTTCCAAAGGATCAAGATCAAAGAGGTCGCTGGTTAGACCAGCTTTGACCCGTGATGCCACTACTAGTGATAGTGTTTTGTAAATTGTACAGCCAGTCTAATTACCTGCAAAACTTGAGTTCCAAGTAAAACTAACAAAGCATCTAAAAGCAAAATCCCAGATTTCAAATTTTTAATTTGATCTCTTTTAAGGTCTTCCGCTTGAGACGGGTAGTTCCTTTAACTGGGGAATGGTGCTGTAGAAAAGCATGTGGCTGTTAGTTTCACATTATCGTTAATGAAGGCATATTTCATGGTTCAAATTGCTGACATGTTTTGTTGCCTGTTGTGCACTCTTTTTTCAGAATCCGTGCACGATACAAAAATGTCCCCTCTGTTGAGAACCCAGAGCTATCAACATCTCTCTTTTTAGGCCTGGAGTAGGTCAGAATATAGCCTTTTATACTTGGCCTGCTGCCAGGAACTGTCTTTTAACATTGTACATTTTTAGTGTAGACATTCTAAATACTTTGTCTTTGTTAAAAGTTTGTGGCAAATGTTTTTAAATTGTTGTAAATGACTGAAATGTAATTCTTCATTTGTGTTCATGATTGACTATTCTGACAATGGTTGCAGTGTTGTTGAGTATACAGTGCCTTCAAGTTCAACTGTCAAGCGGATTATTTCTTGCGAATGAGTGACTTATGTTTCACCCTGATACGATCCTCTCAGTTGACTGTTGAATTGATCAGTCAGTTGATGTGCTCTTGTGGGTATCATTATCAATGGAGGAGTAAAGCAGGATGTTTGTTTTTATTGTATTCAGTAGATATATTTGCATAGTCATTGTCATAATGCAGTGTCTTAGTTCAGATAGTGAAACTGCTCAAAGGAATAGATTGCATGTGTGTTCAGTGAATGTAATTGAATTGACATTGTTACACTTACAATACACACACACACACACACACACACACACACACACACACACACACATATATATATATATATATATATATATATATATATATATATATATATATATATATATATGTAGTAGTGACTAGTACAGTGTTATTGTATTGGCAATGCCATACTAATACAAGTAATAGTGATTTTTTATATATATACATACATACATACATAGTGACTAGTACAATGTTATTGGCATTGTAATACTATTACAAGTAATAGCGATATTGTTGCCTTGCCAGTGGCAATGAGGAAGTGGTTGGTAGAGTATTACTGTTGGTTTTTCAAAAGATGAGGCATACAGTGTGTGTTGGGGGGGCACCGGGGTGGGGGTGGTGGAATTATGGGCAGGTAATAATATGAGATTATTTGGGGGGGGTTGTTTTGTTTTCTTGTATATTGCTCATTCTCATGTGGCCCATGTACATTATTTTTCTTGTGAATATACTACAATGTTAGCTGTCATATATGTATTACTTTCTTGAACAGGTTGCCTTTGATATTTTTCTCACTTAACATTGAAAATGTCAAAGAATTTTGTAAAGCACGGTGAGTTCATGCAGACCAGAGAGTAGTGCTATAGAAGTGATAGCTATTATTTGGGCTTTGAAGTAAAGACCAGTTGTTTTTTGGGCAGTGAGGAGATTTATGTATCGATGATAATCAAGTACAGTGGATGAAGAGGCACCACTGGGATCTGTTGGAATAACTTTATCTGTCTTTTTGTGGGGTTTTACATAACCATCAGTTTTCAGTGTGACATGATGCCGGAGACACCTTGCTTTCTAGAAGTTGCCTCTTTCTTGGTGGATCTATCTGTGCCACAATGTACATTTTTGGTATTGATTTAAACTGCCGTGTTGATTTTCTTTTCAATTTAGAATCCAACTTTCGTTGGTAACACTAACAGTCAACAGGACTGTGTGTAGAAAATTCCTCCAGGTATCACAGCTTGCCTGGTGGCTACCAGCGACTGTTTCATTTTGTACCTCAGGCGATGTGAGCACAGTGCAACTGTTGAGCCTGTTATCGAGGTGGGAGGGGGGGGTCCATGCAACATGGTGACCGTGGACTAGGAGTCCGGAGGCTTGTCTAGTTGTCATTCTTGTGTGTGGCCACTCCCACTAGGTTTTCAAATTGAATAGAAAATCAAGGGCGCAGTTTGTAACATTTTGATGTACAAGGCAATTTAGCGTTTTTGTTGTTCTGCTTTTGAAACATCACAATCAGTTGTTTTAATTGCCAACGTGTGTGCGGTGACCCTTGTATTAGCATTCTAGTCACGTTTGACAACGGATTTATATGCAGCTTTTTTTATTGTTGGTGGTCAAAGTGAGTGAAGTTAATTGTCTTTGTGTTTCTGTTTGTATTAAATTGTTCAACAACACACATTGGCTGGAGCCCTTTCTTTCCTTGATTAGGAATGTAAGCTATTTTTATGTGGATCATACATACTGTATTACAATACAATGCAATTTATTGTTGCTGTAGAGAAATTTCTTCTGATTTATCAGCAACATGGAAACATGCATAACAAACATCACAGTAAATGAGAAGTATCGTTAGGCATTCAGTAGAATGAAAGGTGCACACACACACACACGGCACACACACACACACACACATACACACACATACACACGCACGCACGCACACACACACACACACACACACATATATATATATATATATATACACACACATACACACACACACACACACATAGACACACCACGCACGCACCACACCACACACACCACACACACACACACACACACACACACATATATATATATATACACACACATACACACGCACAAACACACACAAAGATCAGGTGTGCGGTCACCATGACAAAATACAGCTGAGACTGCCACAGAGCAAATCAACTCAGTGTCACTTTTCTTACTTGATGCAGCACAACACCGACACAGACACAAAGTAAATGATACTGTTTTCTCATTCCGAGGTGTTGACAGCTGGAACTCTTTGCCACCTGAGGTTGTCAGCGCCCCGTCCCTGCAGACTTTCAAGGGCAGGATGGACTCCACACGGCAAGGCAGGAACGCAATGACCTCAGAGTTGAAGGTTAAGATAGAACAGCTTAGACTGGCAAAGACCAGGTTAAAGGCTTCTAACTCACACAAGGGAATTGTTGTTGTTGATCACTTTTATATAGCGCTGTTCTCCGCTCTCGGGCAGACTCATGGCGCTGGCATGTGATTCTACATGAATGAGTAGGATTTTTTTTTTAATGAGTTAAATAGTACTGGAAAGACGTTACACGAACACAACAAAGACTGGACTTTAAGTACCTTGTATTTACTCGCATGCCAGATGAGAGTTACCGGAGGCGACTCCGATCTTTGTTGTTGTTGTGTTTGTGTGACGTATTTTGATCGCTAATTAACTCCCTTGTGTGTTGATTCTGCTCGAGCGCTCTGGGCCTCGTTCTGTTCCAGGTTGTCTCATTTCACTTTCGGGGGGGGG
>JABMCL010000650.1:3152500-3155000 GCA_018857735.1 Alviniconcha marisindica
GGGAAGCAGTAGCCTACGGCCTGGGAAGCAATAGCCCACGGCCTGGAAAGCAGTAGCCTACGGCCTGGGAAGCAGTAGCCTACGGCCTGGGAAGCAATAGCCTACAGCCTGGGACCAGTAGCCTACGGCCTGGGAAGTAGTAGCCTACGGCCTGGGAAGTAGTAGCCTACGGCCTGGGAAGCAATAGCCTACAGCCTGGGATCAGTAGCCTACGGCCTGGGAAGCAGTAGCTAGGGGCGGGCAGAATGACTGAAAATCGGAACTAGTTTCTTTGTGATTGCATTCGGTGTGTCGAGCTGAAGCCGGGTTGCGGACGGACTGTGTTTTGCCAGCCCTGCCAGGAGAGACTGAGTGACGAGAGGGGCGGCTTGCTGACTACGCCTTCTTCACTGTCATGTTCATCGTGACCGACACTCCGCTTTGGTCACACTGCATGGTCAGTCAGTCAGCTGGACAGTGGCCGTGCCGGTCAGTAACACCACACACGCGTGCGGGTGTGCAGACACTAACGTTGACACCCACGCACACGAATACACCGTCAAACTGACGCTCATGCACACACACGCCCGCACACACGTTCACACACAACGCACGCACGCACGCACGCACGCACGCACGCACACACACACACACACACACACACACACACACACACACACACACACACACACACAGATACACAATTTGGACCCACTGTCACGACACACGGTCCGCACGCATACACACCAACACGTACGCGCACACTGTCGAGGCACACAGTCAGTGATACTTACACACACACTCTCTCTCTATCTCTCTTCTCTCTCTTCTCTCTCTCTCTCCTCTCTCTCTCTCTCTCTCTCTCTCTCTCTCTCTCTTCTGTGTGTGTGTTGTGTGTGTGTGTGTGTGTGTGTGTGTGTGTGTGTGTGTGTGTGTGACAGACAGACAGACAGACAGACAGAGACAGAGAATATCCGTGTGTCATGTCCGTATCAGGAAGCCAGTAGGCCCATTCTAGAGCTGACCGCGTGTGACACGAGTCGTGACGGATTCTGAGACGCAGCATATGGACCTTCATACCATTGTTTAAGTGTTGTAGAGGCTACGTGTAAATGGCACCTTTTTCTGTCCCACCAGACGAGCCAGGTGCGTGACACGCCATTGTGTCGCCGGACAACAGCTGCGGAAGAAGACTTGAGATGTAACCTAGCAGCAGGGTAACTCCGGCAAGTGACGACAATCACCCTGCCTCCACCTCCGAACTTTAGTTACTGATTTGCATGTGACCTTCACAGGTCAGCAGTCAGCGGTCTTTCAGCCATCTTTTTGTTGTTGTTGTTGTTGTTGTTGAGAAGAATTGTACTCGCACATGCAAGTTACTTCCACCTGGTTTTAATTTATCAGAATGACTGACGTTGAACTGGACGCACGTTGGTTAGAACATCGAGTCACGTTTGTGCGCAATGCCATGAAGTTAGTTTGGGTGCATCGGATTATTGCCGGTTCATTTAAAAAAAAAAAAAAAAAAATCTTTTCTTGGAGGTGTGGGGGTATTTCTAAATAAATCTCTTATCCTGCTCCTAGCCTGATCTCAGTGCAACCAGTTCCGGCTCCAGTCGTTCATCGAACAAACTTGAATAGTCGGCATGCCGTAGTAACACTAACAACTAGACGTTCTCGATTTTGTTTGTTGTTGTTTTTTGTTTAGCTTCAAATGCACTTAATAGTTTAATGAGTGTCTGCTGTTTATCTGAACATAGTGCTACTTAGTCCGATTCTCACTAGTCGCGTTACATTTCCTGTTCAGTAGGCCTGTATCTGTATTGATGTCAGGGTGTGCATGCAAACGTGTGTGTGTGTGTGTGTGTGTGTGTGTGTGTGTGTGTGTGTGTGTGTGTGTGTGTGAATTTATATCTCCTTTAAAATGTACCAGTGGATGTCGTCTGCAATGGTTGATGAACTAAGGGAAACAACCGCCCAGCCAAGTCTGACATGCTGGCCAAGTCTGCTGTCTCGGTTATTTCCCATGAAGCAGTGTTCAAGTCCAATGCTGCTTTACGTCCACAGAGACCATAAGGACACAGCTCCTGAGTCTGAGGTCCCCGTCAGAAGCTCTCCGAAGACAACACAGCGGGACTGTACGGGATATTAGGGACGGGGATCCCAGGACGGCCACCTCGATTTTCACTGACACAGCTCCTGAACTCTGGGATCTTGGTTCTTCTTTTTCTTCTTCTTCTTCACTGTTGCTTTACGTCCACAAAGACCATACGGACTATTAGGGACGGGGAGCCGAGGACAGCCACCTCGACTTTCACACAGATCCTGAGCTCTGGGATCTGCTTCTTCGTCTGCTCTTCTTCTTCTTCTCTTCCTCTCTTACTCCTCCTCTCCTTCTTTCTTCCTTCTTCTTCTTCTTCTTCTTCTTCTTTCTTCTTCTTCTTCTTCTTCTTCTTCTTCTTCTCTCTTTCTTCTTCTTCTTCTCTCCTCCTCCTCCTCCTTCCTCCTCCCCTCTTCTTTT
>JABMCL010000650.1:3160000-3162500 GCA_018857735.1 Alviniconcha marisindica
GTTTGGCCTAGCGGTAAGGCGTTAGGCTGGTAAGCGGAAGGACCTCGGTTCGATACCGCTTCGGCTCTCCTTTCTCTTCAAAAAGGTTGTGGTTTGTGGACACTGTCCTGTGACTTTGTCCGTCACTTCCTTCTGAAACATTAAAATGGCTCTCATCGCTGCCCATCTTAATGCAGAAGTCATCCTTGTGGTGACAGTGTAGCGATAGGTATATAATCTCCCTCTCCCCCCACCTCCATACCCCCTTCACCCCCTTCTCCCCGTCCCTAATAAGCCTCATGGTTTCTGTGGACGTTAAGCACCATGTTTACTTACTTACTTACTACGACTACTACTACTACTACTATTTGGATGTCCGTTTGTTGCTTGAAAAAGGTGTTTCCACTTCATGTTTTGCGTTGTCTAATTAAAATCAGTATTATTTTTTTAATTTGGCAAGTTCTGGGAATCGTAATTTCTATTCTTCTTCTATTTTTTCTTTAATTTTTTCTTTTTTCTTTTTTTTCTTCTTCTTCTTTGATGACTACATCCTCGAAGTGACTAGTAAAACAACTAGAATATCCAGAATATGATTAAAAACGCAGAATTCATGGAAGCAGACGAAGCAACCACAGCTGTATTTCAACATGCACAAAGCTTCAAAGGAACAACCTTTCGGAAATTTGTTTAAAATGTTCCTTCTGCAGTAATCCACTACGACAGAGATGGAGGGGCGGGGTGGGGGTGGGGGGGTAAATGAATTAAGAAGTAACTTGGTGTTTTACGCCCAGTACGGTTAAATCAGGGTGAATGAATTAAGAAATAAATAAATAAATTCTAGACGAAGCGAGTTATCGATGTCCAAGAACAGCGAGAACGACGTCCTTTCTTTGACGTGTTTGCAACGCGTAGCTTTGCATGCTGCAATGATCCAAAGCGGAAATTACTTCCGACAGGCTGATTCAACACGCAAGAACGTGATGCGCTTTTTTCTTTGTTGTCGTTCCTGACTGCCTGGCTGTGGTGGGCCTAGTGCCACAGGGGCATTCTGTGGGGGGTTGTGTGTTACCTCCCCTACACCGTTCTAAAGTTCTACAAAGTCGAAGGCCTCGATTTGGGTGAAGTAACTGCTCTCTCTCTCTCTCTCTCTCTCTCTCTCTTCTCTCTCTCTCCTCTCTCTCTCCCTCCTCTCTTCCTCTCCATAACCCTCGTAATAAAAATAATAATTTTAATCGTTCGTTCTCTTCACACACACACACACACACTGACACACACACTCAACACAAAGGACACACACACACAAAGACAACACACACACACACACACACACACACACACACACACACACACACACACACACCACACACACACACACACCCCACACACACACATCACACACACACACACACACATAACACAACCACACACACACACACACACACACACACACACCACACACACACACACATCAACACACACACACACACACACACACACACACACACACACCCCACACACACACACACACACACACACACACACACACCCACACACACACACACACACTCACACACACACACACACACACACACACACCCACACACACACACACACACACAACACACACACACACACACACACACACACACACACACACACACACACACACACACACACACACACACACACACACACACACACACACACACCACACACGCACGCACACACACACACGCGCCGCGACGCACTAGTAATCCGTGTCAAGTTACCAAAATTCAGTTCTTCACTCGTAACAAATCACAAGAAAGTCTGCTGAATTGTTCGTCACACACACGACGTCACTTTGTATCTAACAAGGACTGAAAGGGGTGGGAGGTGGGGGGGGGGGGGGGGGGGGGGACAACAAAAAAAGTTGAATAAACCCGGGCTACCGAATTCCTCGCAGAAGATGCAACACTCAGATATGTTTTCTGACTTCCTCCCCAGGGTAAAAGAGGAAGCCTCCTATGGCTCTGATTTAGAGCTCAGGAGCTGTGTGAAAGTCGAAGAGGTCGTCCTGGGCTTCCCGTCCCTAAAAGTCCTTTCGGTCGGTGTGGACGTAAAACAACACTGAACAACTGATCCATGGCACCGATTCTCATCAGAGAGAACTTTCAGTTCTGCATTGACCGAACATCACGTGCGTGAGACGAGACCTCGGTGAGGTATCATTGGCGGGAGCTGCCACAAGTATCATTTTTGTCGAGACAAATGACGTATTTTGTCGCGACAAAAGTATGCTTGTCGCGACAAAACTTTTGTCGCGACAAAATTATGTTTGTCGCATCAAAACTTTTGACGCGACAAACACGTGTTTGTCCACACGGACATGCATACTTTTGTCGCGTAAAAAGACGTGTTTTGTCGCGACAAAAGTATGCTTGACGAACATAAGCTTGTCGCAACAAAACTTTTGACGTTTGTCGGGACAAACGTTTTGTTGCGACAAGCTTATGTTTGTCAAGCATACTTTTGACGCGAC
>JABMCL010000650.1:3167500-3180000 GCA_018857735.1 Alviniconcha marisindica
TTAATAGCGAGGCTGTGATTTTATAAATGGGAAGGATGTGGCGAAATGGGGGAAACACACACACACACACACACACACACACCACACACACACACACACACACACACACACACACACACACACCACACGCACGCACACATCACGCACGACCACGCACCACGCACGCCCCACACCCGCCACACACCACACCACCACCACAGCACCACCACACACAGCACACCACACACACACACACCACACCACACACACACACACAACACACACACACACACACACACACACACACACACACACACACACACACACACACACAACACACACACACACACACACACACACACACACAACCACACACACACACACACACCACCACACACACACACACACACACACACACACACACACCACACATCACACCACACACACCCCACCACACACACACACACACACACACACCACCACCACACACACACACCAACACACACACCACACACCACACACCACACACACACACACACACACATCACTGGATACTCAACGACAGTTCTAGATACTCACCGAAGCTTCAATGGAACATGGTCTCAGTCTCAGAAAGAAGGGGGGGGGGAAGGAACCCCTGTCCCACCCTACCCCACCCTACCCCCACCCCAAAAGCCTTAAAGAACACATAAAGCATTTGGACAGGTAGGTTATAGCACTCTTAAACGGGACATTGATAGCCTACAAACACACCTACCCGGACCCACCAGTGTTTTGTGGTTGACAAACAACCCAATGCTGGATCACGTTACGGGTGGGCATTGTAGCTGTGAACCCGAGAGACTGGCAGATCCACGTTGACACAGCGATAGGTGACTGTAGCTTACTGGCAGAGCCACGTTAACACAGCGATAAGGTGACTGCAGCTTACTGGCAGATCCACATTGACGACACAGCGATAAGGTGACTGCAGCTTACTGGCAGATCCACTTGACACAGCGAGTCGATAGGAGTGCCCTGCAGCTTACTGGCAGATCCACACTGACGACACAGAGATAGGGTGACTGCAGCTTACTGGCAGATCCACGTTGACACAGCGATAAGGTGACTGCAGCTTACTGGCAGATCCACATTGACGACACAGCGACAGGGTGACTGTAGCTTACTGGCAGATCCACGTTGACGACACAGCGACAGGGTGACTGTAGCTTACTGGCAGATCCACTACGACACAGCGACAGGGTGACTGTAGCTTACTGGCAGATCCACGTGACGACAGCGAAGGGTGACTGTAGCTTACTGGCAGATCCACGTACGACACAGCGACAGGGTGACTGTAGCTTACTGGCAGATCCACGGTGACGACACAGCGACAGGGTGACTGTAGCTTACTGGCAGATCCACGTTACGACACAGCGATAGGGTGACTGTAGCTTACTGGCAGATCCACGGTGACGACACAGCGATAGGGTGACTGTAGCTTACTGGCAGATCCACGGTGACGACACAGCGATAGGGTGACTGTAGCTTACTGGCAGATCCACGTGACGACACAGCGATAGGGTGACTGTAGCTTACTGGCAGATCCACGGTGACGACACAGCGATAGGGTGACTGTAGCTTACTGGCAGATCCACGTTGACGACACAGCGACAGGGTGACTGTAGCTTACTGGCAGATCCACGGTGACGACACAGCGATAGGGTGACTGTAGCTTACTGGCAGATCCACGTTGACGACACAGCGATAGGGTGACTGTAGCTTACTGGCAGATCCACGTTACGACACAGCGACAGGGTGACTGTAGCTTACTGGCAGATCCACGGTGACGACACAGCGATAGGGTGACTGTAGCTTACTGGCAGATCCACGTTGACGACACAGCGAAGGGTGACTGTAGCTTACTGGCAGATCCACGGTGACGACACAGCGATAGGGTGACTGTAGCTTACTGGCAGATCCACGGTGACGACACAGCGATAGGGTGACTGTAGCTTACTGGCAGATCCACGGTGACGACACAGCGATAGGGTGACTGTAGCTTACTGGCAGATCCACGGTGACGACACAGCGATAGGGTGACTGTAGCTTACTGGCAGATCCACGTTGACGACACAGCGACAGGGTGACTGTAGCTTACTGGCAGATCCACGTTGACGACACAGCGATAGGGTGACTGTAGCTTACTGGCAGATCCACGGTGACGACACAGCGATAGGGTGACTGTAGCTTACTGGCAGATCCACGTTACGACACAGCGAAGGGTGACTGTAGCTTACTGGCAGATCCACGTTGACGACACAGCGATAGGGTGACTGTAGCTTACTGGCAGATCCACGGTGACGACACAGCGATAGGGTGACTGTAGCTTACTGGCAGATCCACGGTGACGACACAGCGATAGGGTGACTGTAGCTTACTGGCAGATCCACGTTAACGACACAGCGACAGGGTGACTGTAGCTTACTGGCAGATCCACGGTGAACGACACAGCGATAGGGTGACTGTAGCTTACTGGCAGATCCACGTTGGACACAGCGATAGGGTGACTGTAGCTTACTGGCAGATCCACGTTAACGACACAGCGACAGGGTGACTGTAGCTTACTGGCAGATCCACGTACGACACAGCGAAGGGTGACTGTAGCTTACTGGCAGATCACGTTACGAACAGCGAAGCAGGGTGACGTAGCTTACTGGCAGATCCACGGTGACGACACAGCGATAGGGTGACTGTAGCTTACTGGCAGATCCACGTTAACGACACAGCGACAGGCTCCTAGCTTACTCTCCAGGTGATCGACACAGGAAGTGCCTTATGGCAGATCCCTACCCTCCCCCCCCCCCCCCCCCCCCCCCCCCCCCCCCCCCCCCCCCCCCCCCCCCCCCCCCCCCCCCCCCCCCCCCTCCGGCCCCCCCTCCCTGGATAATCAAAGAAACCCCCCCCCCCCCCCTCCCCCCCCCCCCCCCTAAACCCCCCCCAGAGCCCCCCCCCCCCCCCCCCCCCCCCAGCCCCCACATCATCAAAAAGGAGCCCCCCCCCCCCCCCCCCCCCCCCACCCCACCTGGGAGCCACCCCCCGCCCATGCATCATCAAAAGGATGCCCCCCCCCCCTCACCCCCCCCCGTCATCAAAGATCCCCCCCCCCCCCCCCTGGCATCACAAAAAAGGATCCCCTCCCCCCCACCACCACCACCCCCCCCCCGGCATCATCAAAAGAAGATGCCCCACCCACCCTACCCCCCACCTCCCACCAGTGGCATATTTACCTCCATTTCAGACACACTCGGTGGTAGCCCGCAGACGACATCAGTCAATGACCGTCTTTGCGCCAAGACTGAAGTACATACTCTTGTGACCTTTCAGCTTCCATCGGCAAGAGACCAGAAACTTAATTATAGTGATGAAGGCCGAAAAGCTGGCACACTGGCGGCCCCTGTCGCCCAGTGAATGGCGGACGACTTGACCACCGCTGTCCCGTTGGTACGTCCCTGTAGTCTACGGTAAACTGAACAGCGAAACCGACACGCCAGATTCTATTCTTCTGTTGCTCGGCGTCATCGCGCGAGGCGTTGTCACCCGTGGAGACAATTTAACCCATCCCGTTGTCAACAAAGGTTTCTCCGCAAGGTGTCGCCGCTACCTGAGGCCGCAGCCATCATCACGAGTCTCTCCCTGTTCACTGGTCACCTCCACGGCTTGGTCGCCATTGTCCACAGGCAATGGTCACCTGTCGTCCCGTGCAGTTAGATGACCACTCTCAAAGGCTATTGATTCTGCCAGGGCTAGGCGGCTTTCGTCGTAAAGTGACGCAACTCCCGCGGTTCTAACCTGCGGGGTTGTCTTTCCTGTGTACGTGTGACATGGGGTGAAGGGGGGGGGGGGGGGTACGTCGTTGGCTTGGAGAGGTGACGGGTTTACCGGCTTTGTCAGATCGCTTGCTTCGTTAGTGACTTGTTTAACGCCGAGCTGTCTTCTCCAGAGCTTACTAGCTGGTAAGCGGAGGGACCTCGGTTCGAATCCACTTCGAATCCAGTTGTGGTCTGTGGACACTGTCTTGCGACTTTGTCCCTCACAATTATGAAACATTAAAATGGCTCTCATCGCTGCCCATCTTAATACGGCTGTCATTCTCGTGGTGACAGCATAGCGATAGGTATATAACATCCCTTTTGCCCCACCTCCATACCCCATCCCCCTTCTCCCCGTCCCTAATAAGCCTTATGGTCTCTGTGGACGTTAAGCACCATGTTTACTTACTTACTTACTTATCTGTTTCTGGAAGGCGGGGTGAAGGGGAGGGGGGTATTTCGCTGGCTTGGAGAGGTGACGGGTTTACCGGCTTTGTCAGATCGCTTGCTTCGTTAGTGACTTGTTTAACGCCGAGTTGTCTTCTTCAGAGCTCAGGAGCTGTGTGAACGTCGAGGTGGTCGTAGTAGGTTCTACCCAGTAAGGTAAGTCAACATGGTGCTCAACGTCCACAGAAACCATGCGGTTTATTAGGGACGGGGAGAAGGGGGGGGGGGGGGGTATGGAGGTGGGGGGAGAGGGAAACTATATACCTATCCGTCGCTACACTGTCACCAACAGAATGACTTCTGCATTAAGGTAGGCAGCGATGAGAGACATTTTAATGTTTTATAACTGTGAGGGACAAGGTCACAAGACAGTGTCCACAGACCACAACTTTTGAAGAGAAAGGAGAGCCGAAGCCGATTCCAGCCGAGGTCCTTCCGCTTACCAGCCTAACAACGCCTTACCGCTAGGCCAGACCGGCTCACAGGTTCCCCCCGTCCCTAATAATCCTTACGACCTCTGTGGATGTAAAGTAACACGGAACTTGAGTTGTCTTCGGAGAGCGTCTGGTGGGGACCTCAGAACTCGAGAGCTGTACGTGTGAAAGAAGAGGTGGATGTCCTGTCTCCCAGTCCCTTATGGTCCGTACGGCCTCTGTGGACGTACAGCAACATTGGAACTGAAAGCGGGGACCGAGATCCTAAGAGATAAGGGATGGTGGAACTAAGAGTGTGTATGTGCGTGTATTTCGTGACTTATAATTACTGAGATACGTTCTTCGTTGTGCGATCGAACGACAGCTTTAATTTCCCGCTGGGATGAATAAAGTATGTTGTTATCGTTGTTACCTAAAGCTACACTGTCACCAGCAGAATGAGTCTGCATTAAGATAATGATAGTAAGAATAAGAATAAAAATGTCTTTATGGCGCAGTTACATAAATAATACAGGCTTAATGCGCCTGAGATGGGGAGCGATGACAGCCATTTTAATGTTTCAGTCAGTGTGGGGGGCAAAGTCATAAAACAGTGTCAATAATTAAACAACTTCTGAAGTGAAAGGAAAAACGCAGCGGGGAATGGAACCGACGTCCGCTTACCGACCAAACTGGACGACGTCGCTTCCACCAAAGATTATAAATACATTTACAATCTTTGCTTCCACTGCCCCTGTCGGCTCTCTGTCTTCAAGACCAATGTCGCTTTACGTCCACAGACCATAAGGACTATTTGGGACGGGGAGCCCAGGCCGGCCACCTCGACTTTCACACAGCTCCTTGTTCTTGAGTTTTTGCTTAATGTCCTCAGATGCTAAAAGCATATTAGGGACAATCTATAAAGTAAGCTTGACTTGGATATATCATAGTTAGATCATGGGGGAGACGGGGGGGATGGGGAGCGAAGAAAGCTTGGTCCACTTGCGGATCAATATTTGGATCGGGATATGAGGTCGCTGGAACAAAGGGGGAATGAGGGGCGAGGGGAGAGATGAGATGTGTCCACCTGCGGATCAATACTGGGGTCAGGGTGCTGGGTCGTCTTGGCTGTACTGGGGCATTCACTCGTAGAACTGGGCAGCACGCTAGGGGTCCGGTTAAAAAGATCGTCGTCCACTATTTACAGTTAAAAACTGGGCTGCAGATGAAAAACCTTGTAAGGTTATGTCGGCGGGCTGCACCAACATGTAATATGTACAATCGGCACACACAGTATTTACAGTTAAAAACGTAGAAGACCACAGCTCCTGAGCTCTGAACTTCTTTTATCGCTCTTAACGTCCACAGAAACCATAAGGCTTATCAGGGACGGGGAAAGCGGCAGGGGGGAGGAGGGAGGCGGGGGAGGGGGGGGGAGGGGGGGGCTGAAAGAGATGAAAAGGAGATGAATAGCTCGTCTGCACGCTCCGACCCGCAAAGACCAAAGAGACCGTCAGCCACCCACAGAACAACAACGTTAAGGAGGTGATGACCCCGCCAGTGCGAAGCAACTTGTGTGCTTCGCTAATTGCTGTTTCAACAGCTGTGCGGAGCAAAGTCACAAAGACAGTGTCCGAGAAGCGATTGTTGAGGAACAACTTTGCAGCAAGACAAACCATACTGTAGGAGAGTCCAGCTCCACCTCCCTGCTCTTGATCTCTCCCGGGCTCTGCTGTCTCTGATCTCTGTTGATGATGGTGTGGGGCTTAATGTCCTCGGATGTCGGTTGTCATATTAGGGACAAACTGTGACCAATACGTGTGCATCGTTCAATGTTGCTTTACGACCACAGAAACCGTAAGGTTTATTAGGGACAGAAAGCCCAGGACGGCCACCTCGACTTTCACACAGCTCCTGAGCTCTGATCTCTGATGATGATGATGCGGAGCTTAACGTCCTCGGATTTTGGTTGACATATTAGGGACAAACTGTGACCAATGCGTGTGCATGGTTCAATGTTACTTTACCACCACAGAAACCGTAAGGCTCATTAGGGCGGGGAGCCCCGGACTTCCACCTCGACTTTCACACAGCTCCTGAACTCTGATCTCTGATCTCTGTTCACAAGGTGTGTTTTATGGGCGCTGTTTGGCATTGGCTCGGTGAGAGCCGGTTTGGCCTAGCGGTAAGGCGGTAGGCTGGTAAGCAGAGGGACCTCGGTTCGAATCTGCTTCGGCTCTCCTTTCACTTCAAAGTTTGTGATGTGGACACTGTCTTGTGACTTTGTCCCTCACAATTAATGAAACATTAAAATGGCTCTCATCGCTGCCTACCTTAATGCAGAAGTCATTCTGGTGGTGACGGTGTAGCGATAGGTATATAATCTCCCTCTCCCCCACCTCCATCCCCCCTCCCCCCCCCTTCTCCCCGTCCCTAATAAGCCTTGTGATTTCTGTGGACGTTAAGCACCATGTTTACTTACTGTGGACGTTAAGCACCATGTTTACTTACTTACTGTGGACGTTAAGCACCATGTTTACTTACTTACTGTGGACGTTAAGCACCATGTTTACTTACTTACTGTGGACGTTAAGCACCAGTTACTCATGTTACTTACACTTCTACGTGGACGTTAAGCACCAGGTTTACTTACTTACTGTGGACGTTAAGCACCAGGTTTACTTACTTACTGTGGACGTTAAGCACCAGGTTTACTTACTTACTGTGGACGTTAAGCACCAGGTTTACTTACTTACTGTGGACGTTAAGCACCAGGTTTACTTACTTACTGTGGACGTTAAGCACCAGGTTTACTTACTTACTGTGGACGTTAAGCACCAGGTTTACTTACTTACTGTGGACGTTAAGCACCAGGTTTACTTACTTACTGTGGACGTTAAGCACCAGGTTTACTTACTTACTGTGGACGTTAAGCACCAGGTTTACGTTTACTGTGACTTAAGCACCAGGTTTACTTACTTACTTACTGTGGACGTTAAGCACCATGTTTACTTACTGTGGACGTTAAGCACCAGGTTTACTTACTTACTGTGGACGTTAAGCACCAGGTTTACGTTCCTGGCTCGGTGGACAGCAGTCGCAATGGCCTGGAAGCACGAACGAGGCACTCACATCCGAGGACAGTCAACCCCAACAACGACACTATGCACGCTTGTTCCATCCCGAGGCCGACCGTGAAAACGTTGCCCACAAGGGGCACTCATAAACCCATGGACCTGTAACAAAGATCATAGATACAATCTTTGCATTTATAATCTTTGCCTATAATAGGTGCCTGGATAAACTGCCCTTTTCCCCAGTTTGCTCCCGTCCCTAATAATTAAGCCGTATGGTTTCTGTGGACGTTAAGCACCGTGTTTACTTTACCAGTTTGTTCAGTACTGCCTTATTGTCCCTTGCGGGAAATTCGTGAACGCGACAGTCGCAAGAGCAGCGCTACCGATTCCTATCAGTGTGTGCGGTATTTTCGTGTGTCCAAACAACGGTACGGCTGCCAGGGCCTGGGATTTTTAACGCGCGCACGGATGTTGATACATGCGATTGCACACGGAGGCTGTACGGACGCCGTAAGAGAGTCTGCATTGAAGGGGCTCTGGGAGCAAAATTCCTCGCCGCACCGGGGGCTCGAACCCGCGTCAGTACTGCGCCAGCTTTTCAGTCGGACAGAGCTGTGGACAACAAAGCTGTCCCTGCTCCCTTATTTAGCAAAATGGAATTGATTGATGAAGTGATGCTTAATGTCCTCAGATGTCAGTTGACATATTAGGGACAAGTTGTGACCAATGCCGAAGCACGGTGCAATAAATCTTTACGTCCACGGAAACCAGAAGGCTCGTTAGGACGGACATACACTGGAGCTATCATACGTAGACCGGAGCTATCATACATACACTGGAGCTATCATACATACAAACAGCTATCATACATACACTGGAGCTATCATACATACACTGGAGCTATCATACATACACTGGACACTGGAGCTATCATACATACACTGGAGCTATCATGCATACACTGGAGCTATCATACATACAAACAGCTATCATACATACACTGGAGCCTATCATACATACAAATGGAGCTATCATACATACAAACAGCTATCATACATACACTGGAGCTATCATACATACACTGGAGCTATCATACATACATACACTGAGCTATCATACATACACTGGAGCTATCATACATACACTGGAGCTATCATACATACAAACAGCTATCATACATACACTGGAGCTATCATACATACACTGGAGCTATCATACATACAAACAGCTATCATACATACACTGGAGCTATCATACATACACTGGAGCTATCATACATACAAACAGCTATCATACATACACTGGAGCTATCATACATACACTGGAGCTATCATACATACAAACAGCTATCATACATACACTGGAGCTATCATACATACAATGGAGCTATCATACATACAAACAGCTATCATACATACACTGGAGCTATCATACATACAAACAGCTATCATACATACACTGGAGCTATCATACATACAATGGAGCTATCATACATACAAACAGCTATCATACATACACTGGAGCTATCATACATACACTGGAGCTATCATACATACAATGGGGCTATCATGCATACACTGGAGCTATCATGCATACACTGGAGCTATCATACATACAAACAGCTATCATACATACACTGGAGCTATCATACATACAATGGGGCTATTATGCATACACTGGAGCTATCATACATACAAATAGCTATCCTGCATACATTGGAGCTGCGAGGTGTTGCGCCGTGTTGCCTGTGGCGAGGGTAGAGCCGCTGAGTGGGTTTGCGTCACACTGCGTGTGTGTGTGTTAAACAGGGAAGGGCCAGAATCACAGCGATAATAAACGATTTTTATGGAACGGTGCGTGTTTTGCCCTAATACGGCCATGCGGTTGTCTGTGCCTTGAAAGCTAGTTTATTTTCCTGCCCCTCTTTTTTTTCTTTTTTTTTTTTCTTCTTCTTCTTCTTCTCCCCCTCCCCCCCCCCCCCCCCCCCCACTCCCACCCCCACCCCCACCCCCTCCACCAGGCCACGTCCTTACAATTTATCAAAAGTGAAGTAAACATGGTGCTTAACGTCCACAGAAACCATGAGGCTTATTATGGACGGGGAGAAGGGGGGAAGGGGTATGGAGATGGGGGAAGAGGGAGCAAAAGTGACGATGATGATTGCTTTTATATAGCGCTGTTCTCCGCTCTCGAGCAGATTCACTGCGCTCGCATGTGATTCTACATGAGTGACTAGCTTTTCATAGCGCGTTTTTGAATATCCGCCGAAGTGGTGTACTTACAGCGCTGGCATGGCTGGTGCCACATGAAACTGCTGCCGTTTCGGCGCACGTTCTGTGTACACCATACACCCATGCACCATGTCACTTCATGCAAAGCCACATACGTAAGGTGTATGTGTGTTTAGCTGTAACCTGCCACCTACACTTTTGGCAGAATGACCGGGATCTTTTACGTGCTACGTAACACGGGGGTGGAACGGATACCGAAATAAGAAACAATCAGCACAGAAAGTCGACCCTGGAGAAGAAAATGCTCCCACCGCTCCTGCAGGGATTCGAACCCGCGACCTTTCAATCAGAGTCCGGCGCTCTAAAGACTGAGCTTTCCCGCTTCCTGGGGTAATAATAATGTAAGTAAGTAAGTAAGTAAGTAAGTAAGTAAGTAAGTAAGTAAGTAAACATGGTGCTTAACGTCCACAGAAACCGTACGGCTTATTAGGGACGGGGAGAAGGGGGAAAGGGGTATGGAGGTGGGGGGAGAGGGAGATTATATACCTATCGCTACACTGTCACCACCAGAATGACTCCTGCATTAAGATGGGCAGCGAGGAGAGCCATTTTAATGTTTCAGAAGGAAGTGACGGACAAAGTCACAGGACAGTGTCCACAAACCACAACCTTTTTGAAGAGAAAGGAGAGCCGAAGCGGTATCGAACCGAGGTCCTTCCGCTTACCAGCCTAACGCCTTAACCGCTAGGCCAAACGGCTCACTCTATAATAATTTTGTAACGTATAAGAGTATTTATAAAGCGCTTACTCCGATCGTGACCCCGAAGCGTACAATACAAGAGCAATAGGGTCGACAGCGAGTGACAATATTTAACACTGAGTTGTCTCCCGGAAGAGGTACTGGCGAGGACCGAGATCCCAGGAGATGGGGGAAGTGGGAGACTATAATAACAACAATAACAATATACTTTATTCATCTCTGCGGGAAATTAAAGCTGTCGTTCGATCGCACAACGAAGAAAATATCTCAATAATTCTAAGTCATGAAACACACGCACATACACACTCTTAGACATACGCCCCCTTTCTCTCAATCTGCATACACTAATAGCAAACCCAAAATTTCTCTGCGAAATCCAATCTTTAGTCCATCCCAGCCCCCTAGACGTACTGAAAAGTACTTAATGTCCCAATTCTCATATGGCTACAATGAAACTTCAATAATTTTACGTACAAACCAAACTCTCACAGCCCCCTCCTCTCAAAGAACTATGCATCCTCAACAGACGTCTTGACGCATGCGCACACTCAGTTAATGACTGGTATAATTTTCATTAAAAACTGACAGAGCCGAGGGTAAAAACGAGGCTTTATAACACATATACACATATTATTCTGTCACCACCAGAATGATTCTGCAGGAGCAGACTTGAAAGTATTTATTATTACAGCATTTTTAATGTGTGGTGGCAGTGAGTTCCAGAGAGAACGACCAAAACGAGTGAAGGCTCGATCAATTTTTGTCTTCTATTTATAGAGTGAAAGTTTTAGGTGACGGGTGTTTCCCTCCCCCCCCCCCCCCCCCCCGCTCCGCCCCTTCTCCCCGTCCCTAATAAGCCTTATGGTTTCTGAGGTCGAATCTGAGGTCGTTAAGCACCATGTTTACTTACACTGAAACGAAGGGGTCGAGAAGGAGAATAGAGGTGCAGGATATAAGCGGGAGCACTTGAAACAGAGGCAGGCTTTTCTGTACGAGATACGAGCTTTGACAGGTAAGTCCTGCTTGAATTCCCACATGGAGCACAGTTCTCAAAATAAACATTTCTGGTTAGTTTAACCCTTTCACTGCCCCATCCTGTAACATTTCTTGGCTGAATGATGCATGGACGCGCCGGTAAACAGTATATTTTCCTATCCTGTAACATCTATTTTTGATGAAAATCCTTCCACGTGCCAGTGCGAAAAAGAAGACAAGGTTTAAGGGTTTGAAATTTCGCGCTTTTATGGGTCGTTTTCAAATGAAATCATGGCAGTGAAGGGGTTAATTCGATACGTATCTCTGGTACGGTTGGGGACTGTTGGGGGCCACCGTCAGTGTGGCACAAGCAGGACAACATAGGACAACATCTTTGGCAGTGAAGGGGTTAATGGAAATTGCGTGACGGTTCATGTCACACACGGTAAGCATCCGACTGGCCCGTGCACCCAGTAAACAAGTCTGATCCGCCGGCTGTTCGGCGCTAGCCCAGATAAATTAATCACCCGTATTATGCACACGTAATTACATAGAATGGTTGATTGGTTGCAGGAGCTGACCTTTAACTGGTCCATGGTGGCACGTTTCCCTTTGGCATCCGCTATCCACATTAACTGTCATTCTCAACAAAGGACAATCTTCTCCCAGTCCAGCGGCCGAAAACACTGAAGATCAACCGATCCGGAAAGCCGAAATAATATGTCTGTCGTGCATGCAAGCTTTGTGAAGAGGAAACCTTTGGTAAC
>JABMCL010000650.1:3187500-3192500 GCA_018857735.1 Alviniconcha marisindica
CGTCCCTAATATGCCTTGTGTGGCTTCTGTGGACGTGAAGCTTTACAATTATAGACAATCATGTCGGTAATTTGTTCCACGTCAGTGAAACCGACATAAACCAGAAGAAGAAGGAGACGAAAGAAGAAAAGCGCATTGGTACTTTGGTTGTGGTCGTCCCGCCATTGACCCTGCCACCTCTCTTCGCCTGCCTGTAAAATCTGTCACTGAGTCTGCTTTACTGCCGTACTGCCAAGATTCAGCTGTCCAGTAAATGTCAGTCCGTGTTCTGTTCGGTGCCGCTGTCTCGGGACTCCGACACGTACCACGCTTTCCCGTCTGACATTTGAACACGGTGCCAGCCCTGGACTCCCGTGTTTATTGCATTTTACTAACAATAAACCATCTACCACACCTGAACAAGGTGCCAGCCCTGGACTCCCAGCTTTATTGCATTTTACTGACAATAAACCATCTACCACACCTGAACAAGGTGCCAGCCCTGGACTCCCAGCTTTATTGCATTTTACTGACAATAAACCATCTACCACACCTGAACAAGGTGCCAGCCCTGGACTCCCAGCTTTATTGCATTTTACTGACAATAAACCATCTACCACACCTGAACAAGGTGCCAGCCCTGGACTCCCAGCTTTATTGCATTTTACTGACAATAAACCATCTACCACACCTGAACAAGGAATCAGCCCTGGACTCCCATCTAGTCAGCCCTGGACTCCCATATCTACCACATTTTACCACCGGTCACCTGAACATGGTGCCAGCCCTGGACTCCCAGGTTTATTGCATTTTACTGACAATAAACCATCTACCACACCTGAACAAGGAGTCAGCCCTGGACTCCCATCTAGTCAGCCCTGGACTCCCATATCTACCACATTTTACCACCGGTCACCTGAACATGGTGCCAGCCCTGGACTCCCAGGTTTATTGCATTTTACTGACAATAAACCATCTACCGCACCTGAACAAGGAGTCAGCCCTGGACTCCCATCTAGTCAGCCCTGGACTCCCATATCTACCACATTTTACCACCGGTCACCTGAACAAGGAGTCAGCCCTGGACTCCCATATCTACCACATTTTACCACCGGTCACCTGAACAAGGAGTCAGCCCTGGACTCCCATATCTACCACACTTTACCACCTGTCACTTGAACAAGGAGTCAGCCCTGGACTCCCATATCTACCACACTTTACCACCTGTCACTTGAACAAGGAGTCAGCCCTGGACTTCCATATCTACCACACTTTACCACCTGTCACTTGAACAAGGAGTCAGCCTTGGACTTCCATATCTACCACACTTTACCATCTGAAAAAAAGGAGTCAGCCCTGGACTCCCCTATCTACCACACTTTACCACCTGTCACTTGAACAAGGAATCAGCCCTGGATTCCCATATCTACCACACTTTACCACCTGTCACTTGAACAAGGAGTATCTACCACACTTTATCACCTGTCGATTGAACAAGGAGCCAGCCCTGGACTCCGACATCCCCTCTTTACTACTACTTTAGTCACCCTAACAAGGAGCCGGCCTTGGTCTTCAACATCCCCACTTTACCACTGTTTTAGTCACCCTGAACAAAGGGCCAGCCCTGGATTCCCATATCTACCACACTGTACTGCCTATTACCTTAACAATAAGGGACCAGCCTTGGACTACCACATCTACTGCATTTTACAACTACTCCCTCTCACCCTGAACAGTAAGGGGCCACCCCTGGATTCCCACATCTACCACACTTTACAACTATTGTCTGTCACACTGAACAATAAGGGGCACCCCTGGAACCCCACATCTACCACACTTTACTGCCTGTTACTTTAACAGTAAGGGACCAGCCCTGGATTCCCACATCTACCACACTTTACTGCCTGTTACCTTAACAGTAAGGGACCAGCCCTGGATTCCCACATCTACCACACTTTACTGCCTGTTACCTGAACAATAATGGAGCAGCCCTGGATTCCCACATCTACCACACTTTATTGCCTGTTACCTTAACAGTAAGGGACCAGCCCTGGATTCCCACATCTACCACACTTTACTGCCTGTTACCTGAACAGTAATGGACCAGCCCTGGAATCCTACATCTACCACACTTTACTGCCTGTTACCTTAACAGTAAGGGACCAGCCCTAGATTCCCACATCTACCACACTTTACTGCCTGTTACCTGAACAATAATGGAGCAGCCCTGGATCCTACATCTACCACACTATACTGCCTGTTACCTTAACAGTAAGGGACCAGCCCTGGATTCCCACATCTACCACACTTTACTGCCTGTTACCTGAACAGTAATGGAGCAGCCCTGGAATCCTACATCTACCACACTATACTGCCTGTTACCTTAACAGTAAGGGACCAGCCCTGGATTCCCAATCTACCACACTTTACTGCCTGTTACCTGAACAATAATGGAGCAGCCCTGGAATCCTACATCTACCACACTTACTGCCTGTTACCTTAACAGTAAGGGACCAGCCCTGGATTCCCACATCTACCACACTTTACTGCCTGTTACCTGAACAATAATGGAGCAGCCCTGGAATCCTACATCTACCACACTATACTGCCTGTTACCTTAACAGTAAGGGACCAGCCTTGGATTCCCATATCTACCACACTTTACTGCCTGTTACCTGAACAGTAATGGAGCAGCCCTGGAATCCTACATCTACCACACTTTACTGCCTGTTACCTTAACAGTAAGGGACCAGCCCTGGATTCCCACATCTACCACACTTTACTGCCTGTTACCTGAACAGTAAGGGAGCAGCCCTGGATTCCCACATCTACCACACTTTACTGCCTGTTACCTTAACAGTAAGGGACCAGCCCTGGATTCCCACATCTACCACACTTTACTGCCTGTTACCTGAACATAATGGAGCAGCCCTGGAATCCTACATCTACCACACTTTACTGCCTGTTACCTTAACAGTAAGGGACCAGCCCTGGATTCCCACATCTACCACACTTTACTGCCTGTTACCTGAACAGTAAGGGACCAGCCCTGGATCCCACATCTACCACACTTTACTGCTCTGTTACCTTAACAGTAAGGGACCAGCCCTGGATTCCCACATCTACCACACTTTACTGCCTGTTACCTTAACAGTAAGGGACCAGCCCTGGATTCCCACATCTACCACACTTTACTGCCTGTTACCTTAACAGTAAGGGACCAGCCCTGGATTCCCACATCTACCACACTTTACTGCCTGTTACCTGAACAATAATGGAGCAGCCCTGGATTCCCACATCTACCACACTTTACTGCCTGTTACCTGAACAATAATGGAGCAGCCCTGGATTCCCACATCTACCACACTTTACAACTACTGCCTGTCACCCTGAAAAATAATGGGCCCATACCCACTACACTTTGCAGCTACTGTTCTGACTCCACATCTACCACACTTTACAACGACTGTTCCGACTGGCCCGGACTCCGACATCTACCACACTTTACAACGACTGTTCCGACTGGCCCGGTCTCCGACATCTACCACACTTTACAACGACTGTTCCGACTGGCCCGGACTCCGACATCTACCACACTTTACAACTACTGTTCCGACTGGCCCGGACTCCGACATCTACAACACTTTACAACGACTGTTCCGACTGGCCCGGTCTCCGACATCTACCACACTTTACAACTTCTGCCTGTTACCCTGAACAATATGGGGCCAGTCCTGCACATCTACTACACTTTACAACTACTTACGACTGGCCCGGTCTCCGACATCTACCACACTTTACAACTTCTGCCTGTCACACTGAACAAGGGACCAGCAACGACGGGGGCCGCGGCCCTGTGTCCAACAGCAACAAGGCCATTAGGGTCGGTGACAACAGCCCCGAGAGGCGGACAAAGCCGCCGTTGGGGACAGCCGATCAATCTGGTGTTGTTGACCTCCGCGCTGTTACAAGCCGGTTACGCCAGAAAACCTCCACCCGTCCTCTGCCCCGCGACAGTTTGTCCACTGCCGAGGCGTCCACACCGCTCCTTCGCCATGCTGGAGTCGCCGGGTGGCTGGTCGTCGTCTGTGTGTACCTTGGCGAACGCTTCCACCATCTGAGATTTTGCACCTGCGAAATTGTGTCCTCTGCCGAACGCACGCGTGTTTGCAGCTGCCGACGGAAGAGTTGCAGTCGTAATCGTGGACTTTGAGGCGACTGTTAATTGTGTGCGGTTGTGATTAACGGGGAGATTGCCCGTCCCTAATAAGCCATCTCGCTTCCGTGGACGTAAAGCAACAAAGAAGAAGATTAACGGGGAGATTTGCCGTGAATGAAATCAAATTTTGCATCGACCCGGAACTGCCTTTCGTTTTGTTGTTGTTGGTGTGTGTGGTGGGTGGGTGCTATTGTTTTTGTTGGTTTTTTGGGGGGGGGGGGTGTTTTGTTTTGTTTGTAAAGGTTTTTGGTTGGTTTGTTGTAAAACTGTTTGGATTAGCGCCCTTATTGCCATCAAAAGAGATTTCCCTACTGCTTTCCCCTCCAAATATTCAAATGCATTTTCCTCTTTTTCGTTCTTCTTTCTTATTATCGCTGTGCGTGTGTGAATGGGCTTTAGTAAGCAGTTATTAGTAGCACTTGGCCCAATGGTTCCTTTTGGTAATAGAGACAGCGACGAACAGCCATACTTTTCAACGAGTCCAGCCTGTCCGTCGTACGGTTGGCCGCGTACGCTGGAGTCACCGATGGGGAAGGGGGAAGGCGGAGTGGGGAGGGAGGGAGAGGGGGGTTAAGCCTCGGGGTGTGGCGAGGGTGTGTTGAGGATCGGGCGGTGTAGGATGTGAAAGATCGTGGCGGGATGTAGGACTGACCACCAACAAGTCAACAGTTACGGGGATGACTTCAGTGTCAATGGGAAGGGGGGGCAAAACAGGGGTGGGGTGGGGGGGGGGGGTTCAGTTCGGAGGTAGGTAGGTAGGTAGGTAGTGTTGCTTAATGTCCTCAGATGTCAGTTGACACAT
>JABMCL010000650.1:3200000-3217500 GCA_018857735.1 Alviniconcha marisindica
CACGCAAAGGGTCGGGTGTTGCTGTGAGTGGGGGTGAGCCGGTTTGGTCCAGCGGTAAAGACGGGTAAGCGGATGATGTCGGTTCGATTCTGGGCCTCGTTCTCTTCAAAAGTTAGGGTTTATGGACACTGTCTTTGTGACTTGGCCCCTTACAGTTAATGGAACAGTAAAATGGCTCTCATTGCTGCCATTCTTTATGTAGAATTTATTCTGGTGGTGACAGTGTAGCGTTAGGTATAGTTCCTTCTTCCCTTCTTCCTTCTTCCCTCCATCCAAGGATTGGGGGCGGGGTGGGGCTGCCCCACCCCCCACCCCCCACCCCCACCCCGCCCCCAATCCTTGGATCTGGGTCACTGTCAGTTCAGGTTGGAAGGGTTGGAGTTCGAGTTCAATGTTGCTTCACGTCCACAGAGACTACAGACTATTATTACTGTATTAAGGGCGGGGAGCCCAGGACGGCCACCTCGACTTTCACACAGCTCCTGAGCTCTGACGATCGTCCGTTGGCTTCTCTCATGATTATGATACGACTGTTACTTTCTCATGACAGAATTCAATGTCTCCTGGGGTCCACTCATGTTTAAAGCATGACTATTACTCTCTCGCGATGAAACTGGAGTATTTCGGTACGATTCTTCTGCCGTGTCTGTCTTTTGCTGAAACACCCTACCTAACAAAGGTGTTATGTAGTATATTAGGATGGCTCATGCTCATTGACTACAGGACATTAGCATGAGAGAGAGAGGGGGAGAGAGAGAGGGGGGGGAGGGAGGGAGGGAGGAAGCGAGAGAGAGAGAGGGAGGGAGGGCGAGAGAGAGGGGGGAGGAGGAGGGAGGAGGAGGGAGGGAGAGAGAGATGGGGGGGGGGGGGGGAGGGAGGGAGAGAGACAGACAGACAGACAGACAGACAAAGACAGAGACAGAGAGAGAACTCGAACTCGAAAACTTTAATACTCAAGGATAGTAGCGTTAGGTCCATTTGGACCTATTTAACAGCCAGTCTGTGCTATACTACAAACACAAAATATGCAAACTATACCATAAACAGATATAAGTACGAATAAGCAATTGATTAATGAAGTTTTACAGAATTGCTACAAACGTACAGAAACATCGGAATTAAATTTCTTTCATGGACATACATGTATACAACAATCAAAGTTTTAGGCAAACATGCGATTCAAGCAAATCCGTCCAAATTTGACGAGAGGTTAAAAAGAGAGAGAGAGAGAATGCTCTCATGCCAGTAACTGTTTGCCTGGGGTTTGTTATTCCATGGCAAAGTGAAAAAAATTGTGGACATCTTTAAATATTAATGAGTTCGTATTGTTGGATATGCTTGGGTCCCTTGGAGGAGGGTAGAAATATTAAGCAAATTTGCAGAGTTTGAATAATTATGGAGTTGCTGCGTTACTCGTCCGTTTGTTGCTTGAAGAAATATTTTCACTAGGAATGTGCACATGCTTTGTATTCATCCAAGCATTGGACACGAAAAAACAGCTCAACCAAAAGCAGGTAAGTGTCTTAGCATCTCCGTCTTAGCATCTCCGTCTTATTTTTCATTGTTTTTCATCGTCCAACTGTTGTTTAAGTGTTGTTTTGTAGCTTGATAAAGGGGATTACCCCGAAAATTTGCAGGTTGTGTTTTGTCAAAATAAACAGCATCTTTTGAACCATTTATGTGTTTGGGTCGTGTTTCGTATTGTTTAAATTTAAAAAATCAAATTAACCTTTGGTGAGTTTTGATCCTGTGGTCTGTATGTTTTCTTTCAGTCAGTTTCTTGAATAATTATTTTTACGAAAAGTTACGAAAAGGGAGGGAAGCGGGCGGATGGAGTTGGGGGGGGGGGAATGGCAGGGGGGGTCTGTGTGTCCTTGGTGCTTCAAGGCAGACACGACAGCACTTACCGTCACAGTCAGCAATCGCGCGTATTCAGTTGCCGTTTACCTGGACAGGTGAGCGACGGTCAGGAAATAAAGATGTCCGATTGCCCGGTCGTCTTCCTGCCCCCTGTCGCTTCTGCACCAGAGGCACTTACCCCGGACACTTAGTGGGCCACCCGCCTGCATAAAATGGCTGTACTCTTATGGCTGTGTGTCATAGTTCAGGAGCTGTGTGAGAGTCGAGGTGGCCGTCCTGGGCTGTCCGTCCTAACGAGCCTTCTGGCTTCCGTGGACGTAAAGATTTATCGAACCATGCTTCGGCACTGGTCACAACTTGTCCCTAATATGTCAGCCCACATCTGAAGACATTAAGCATCACTTCATCATCATCTGGCTGTGTGTGTCATTACCACAGGGTTCCAGGCGAGATCAAGAGGAGGGAGGTGGAGCTGGACCCTCAAGTTAGCCCAGAAGATATCATGAGCAGGGAGGTGGAGCTGGGCTGCGAAAGTTGGACTTCTTTCGCTTCGGGTTTTTTCCTCAACAGCAGTGCAACGGACATTGCCCTTGTGACTCGGGCCAAGCACGGCAGTTGAAACAGCAAATGCGCAGTGCACTAGTCGTTGCGCAATGGCGAGGGGACACACCCTTACACTTCCATTGTTCTGGCGGCGGTCCACGGTCTCTCGGTCTTTTTCGGGCGGTATCCGCGGTCGAGCCTTCACTCTTGGGTCATCTTCCCCCCCTGTCCCCGTCCCTAATAAGCAACCTCGCTTCTGTGGACGTAAAGCAACATGGTCAAGCGTGTGAATCAGAGTTTAGGAGCTGTGTGAAAGTCGAGGTGGCCGTCCCGGGCTGTCCGTCCTAATGAGCCTCGTGGTTTCCGTGGACGTAAAGCAATACTGAACCATGCTCACGCATTGGTATCAGCTTGTCCCTAATATGTCATCCGACATCCGAGGACATTAAGCAACACAACAGCAGCAGCGTGTGAAGAACTGAGAACCGGTTTGGCCCAGCGGTAAGGCGTTAGGCTGGTAAGCAGAGGGACCTCTGTTCGATTCTGCTTCCGCTCCCCCCCCCCCCCCCCCCCCCCTGCCCCCCCCCCCCCCCCCCGCCCGCCCCCTCTTCTCCCCGTCCCTAATATGCCTTAGGGGTTTCTGTGGACATTCTTATTGCCATAGTAACGCTTTATTACTGACGAAGGATTAGCAGGTTGAACCAGAATTTGTCCAATAGCAACAGGAAGGGAGAAGGAACTGACTGGTTCCCTTGATGATCTGCCAGCTACGGCAGACTTCGTTCGGGAGTCTGGACTGAGTGGATTCTAGGAGAGAGAAAGACGGAAGAAGCATAATATCTCTCTCTCTCTCTCTCTCTCTCTCTCTCTCTCTCTCTCTCTCTCTCTCTCTCTCTCCCCTTACACACAACACACACACACACACACACGCAGACACACACAAAACACATACACACACACACACACACACACACACACACACACACACACACACACACCACCCCACACACACACACACCTCAAAACAGATACACACACACACACACACACACACACACACACACACACACACACACACACACACGCATGCACGCACGCACACACCTCTAACACACACACACACACACACACACACACACACACACACACACACACAGAGTCTTTCTCTCCTCCCTCTCACCTGTTCTCTCCTTTTTACCTTTTTTCTTTTTTACGTCTAAACCTGAGGCGGGGGCGGGGGGTGGGGGGGGGGGCAGAGGATGGGGGTAGGGGGGACGAGAGGACGAGTGGGGAGGGTGCCCTCGATGTAAACGCGAATGTTTAACGCGGAGCAATCACCATGGGGTGCTAGTGACACGGCGAACATCGTGGGTATCCGCGTCTAAAAAATGCACCGCCTCTTGTTTTAGCGCGCCGTCTACAAAGCAGGCCCCAGGCGATAAAGGGCAAGCGGTCCCGCTGTCCGCCCTTCCGACACCTGTTTATTGGTTTGATCCTCGTCCACTGTTGTCTTTCACTGTCCTCCACTGAAGATCACAGACGCTAAACGAACGGAGACGTGACAAAATGCGCGTTCGATGTGTGTAAAAATGTGGCCACATTCAGCACCCATTGTGTCACAGTAGAGTTAAAGTGTAAATCTGTCCAAATTTACATGCGAGAGAATCAACAACCAAGGGAGATAATTAGCGCTCGAAATACGGGCGTAATCTGAGGATGTACCTCTGGTGGTGTTTACGTACCTTGTCTTTTACACGCATGCCAGGTGAGAGTTGCCGTAGGCGACTCGGGTCTTTGTTGTTGTACTTGTGTTACGCCGGTATTTCGAGCGTTAATTAACTCCCTTGACTCCCGAGCGGTACTTAACTCCCTTGTTTGTTGATTCTGCACGAGCGCTCCGGGCCTCGTTCTGTTTCAGATTTGTTCCATGCGAGAGAGCAACGAAATAAACAAAATTTTCCAAAGATGCTGATGACGAAACGTTTGTTCTTCCCCTCTGTGCTTTAGGTTTTCTTCCTTTCCTGTTCATTCAGTCCTGTCTTCCTCACTGTCACGTTGCTGGCCGGCGTACCTTTTTCTTCAGCTTTCGTGAGTCACGTGTTGTTTCGCTGTACGTTGCACAGTGGTCATCGAGAGCGACACCATGAAGTTAAATTTTGTCTGACGCTCGGTGTAACTATGTTCTTGAATTGCACGTTGATGTGTTTATAATAATAATTTAAAAAATATATATTTTAAGGAAAATAGTAACTATCTGTCAATTTCATTTAAAGTCAGTTTTTGTTCTCTCTCTCTCTCTCTCTCTCTCTCTCTCTTCTCTCTCTCTCTCTCTCTCTCTCTGTTAAAAAGGAGCCGTGATCTACCCCCCACCTCCTCCTCCGCACCTCCCCGTCAGACCGTCTTATCACGAGAGAAGTCACACTAAGATTCTTCAACAAGCAGTACGACGACCTAACACGACAGTTCTTCTCTTCTCTCTCTCTCTCTCTCTCTCTCTCTCTCTCTCTCTCTCTCCTCCTCCTTTCTCTCTCTTCTCTTTTTCTCTCCCTCTTTTTCTCTTGACTGGGCGTAAAACACCAACTTACTACTACTCTAACTACTCTCTCTCTCTCTCTCCTCTCTCTCTCTCTCTCTCTCTCTCTCTCTCTCTCTCTCTCTCTCCTCCTCTCTCCCCCTCGCCCCCCCCTGGTTTACACGGGAAGTACACAATTCAGCAACAACAGTACGACTACTACGACTCCTCTCTCTCTCTCTCTCTCTCTCTCTCTCTCTCTCTCTCTCTCTCTCTCTCTCTTTTCTACTGGTTGACTGGGCGTAAAACACCACTTACTACTACTACTACTCTCTCTCTCTCTCTCTACTGGTTACTGGGCGTAAACACCCATTACTACTCTCTCTCTCTCTCTCTCTCTCTCTCTCTCTCTCTCTCTCTCTCTCTCTCTTCTCCTCTCTCTCTCTCTCTCCTATACTGGTTGACTGGGCGTAAAACACCACTTACTACTATACTACTACTCTCTCTCTCTCTCTCTCTACTGGTTGACTGGGCGTAAAACACCAACCCTTCTACTCTCCTCTCTCTCTCTCTCTCTCTCTCTCCTCTCTCTCTCTCTCTCTCTCTCTCTCTCTCTCTCCTCGTACTGGTTGACTGGGCGTAAAACACCAACTTACTACTACTACTCTCTCTCTCTCTCTCCTCTCTCTCTCTCTCTTCTCTCTCTCTCTCTTGTTAAAAAGGAGCCGTGATCTACCCCCCCCCCCCCTCCTCCTCCGCACCTCCCCGTCAGACCGTCTTATCACGAGAGAAGTCACACTAAGATTCAGCAAAAAGCAGTACGACGACCTAACACGACAGTTTTCCTTCTCTCTCTCTCTCTCTCTCTCTCTCTCTCTCTCTCTCTCTCTCTCCTCTCTCTCTCTCTCTCTCCTCTACTGGTTGACTGGGCGTAAAAACACCAACTTACTACTACTACTACTCTCTGTCTCTCTCTCTCTCTCTCTCTCTCTCTCTCTCTCTCTCTCTCTCTTTCTCTCTCTCTCTTCTTCTTCTTCTTCTTCTTCTCACTCCAGGAGCTTTTCGCGCTGAAACAGTCCTAAACCAAAACGCTAAGAAAAGAAAAGAAAAGTCCCCCCCCCCCCCCCCCCCCTCCCTCCTCCCCGCCCCCCGACAGATTGAAAGGCCTTCGTGGCGAGTAAATTCACGGCTTTGCACTGGTGGATGCAAATGGTGTTGGGCGAAAGTTTACCTCTCTCCCTTGAAGCGGCCGCCGTGTCCGAGCATTTGTATGCTGGCTGCAGGGACATCAAACGATGCGCAGGGTGTGATCTACACGCCTGCAGCCAGCATACAAATGTAGGTTGGTAGTGTTGCTTAATGTCCTCGGATGTCGATTGACATATTAGGGGACAAGCTGAGACCAATGCCGAAGCATGGTTCAATATAGCTTTACGTCCACGGAAACCAGAAGGCTCGTTAGGACGGACAGCCCAGGACGGCCACCTCGACTCTCACACAGCATACAAATGAGCGTCCTCCTCCTTTATGGCGGGGACTAGTCACACTGTGGCCCACTGAAAATTCGCCCCGCCAGCCGCATTACCTGCACTTTGCCCGTCGTGTCCTACTTCCCTTTGAGGCCGTGGTGCGTATGTCTGTCTTCTTCTTCAAATTGCTTTACGTTCACGGAAACCGTAGGGACTTACCCGTCTAAAGGACGTGAGCCCAGGTCCCCCGCTTATTTCACACTGCTTCTTCTTCTTCAGTGTTGCTTCATGTTCAGGAGCTGTGTGAAAGTCGAGGTGGACGTCCTGGGCTCCCGTCCCTAATAAACCTACGGTTTCTGTGGACGTAAAGCAACACTTCAACCAGTGTTGCTTTACGACCACAGAGACCGTACGGACTGTAAGGGACATGACGGCCACCTTCCCGTCCCTAATAGGCCATCTCGCCTCCGTGGACGTAAAGCACCAAGAAAGAAGAAAAAAAAGACGGCCACCTTGACTTTCAGACAGCTCCTGAGCTATGGCTTAACATCTTTTCCTTCAATGTTGCTCTGCAGAGCTCAGCAGCTCTGTCAAAAACGAGGTGGCCGTCCGCCCGTAATAGTCCTTATGGTCTTTGTGGCCATAAAGCAACTTGTTTCTTTATGTCCACAGAGACCGTAGGGACCTGTATAGTATATGGGACAGGAGCTCTGACTTAATAGATCTTCTTCTTCAGTGTTGCTATACATCCACAAAGACCGTAGGGGCTTTAAGGTTCACATTCTCTTTGACACAGCTCCCTAGCTCTGGTGGGTTTGTTGGTTAGTTGGTTAGAGTTGTCTCCGAGGACTGGAGGGGACCAAATCCCAGGAGCTGGGGGAAGGGGGTGGGAACTCCAATACCCAATACTACACTGTCACCACTAGAATGACTCCTGCATTCAGATGGGCAGCGATGAGAGCCATTTTACTGTTTCATTAATTGTGAGGAATAAAGTCACAACGCAGTGTCCACACACCACAACCCTTTTGAAGAGAAGGGAGAGCCAAAGCGGAATCGAACCGAAAGCCCTTCTGCTTACCAGCTTAATGTCCTACCGCTAGGCCAAACCGGCTCACAACCAACCCCTGGCTAAGTAAGTAAACATGGTGCTTAACGTCCACAGAAACCGTAAGGCTTATTAGGGATGGGGAGAAGGGGGGGGGGTATGGAGGGGGGGGGGGAGGGAGATTATATACCTATCGCTACACTGCCACCACCAGAATGACTCCTGCATTAAGATGGGCAGCGATGAGAGCCATTTTAATGTTTCATAGTTGTGAAGGACAAGGTCACAAAACAGTGTCCACAGACCACAGCCCCTGGCTGTGTGGTGCGAATAATAAATACTGACATAACCGCGACGTGACCTACTTCGGCCAGTGAGATAGCGCCGCCGGGGAAGTGACGCCGCACCGGAAATGCGGTTAGACCAGAACGTGTGGTTAGGGGCTTGAGCTATATTATGGCAAACATAACAACAGAAAGCTCAAACACATAAAAGGTTAAAAAGAACGCTGTTTATTGTGACAAAATACAGCATGCGAATTTTCAGGGTAATCCCCCTTTTCAAGGTACAAAACAACACTTAAACTACAGTTAATGGGTACATTTTTTTCATTTTTTTTTCAAAACAACATAACAGGTCAACCAAAAGCTAATAAATATCCTGCATCTCATTTTTCACCGTTTAACTGTTCTTTAAGTGTTGTTTTGTAGCTTGAAAAAGGGGATTACCCCCAAAATTCGCATATTATGTTTTGCTACAATAAATAGTGTTCTTTTTAACCTTTTATGTGTTTGGATTTCTTTTAGATCGCTAGCTGTTATTCTTGTTTCAGATTTTTTAATAACAATAGAAAATATGTACAAACTGAAGGATTGATTTGAAGGAAAATGAAGGTGAATGAAGTGGTACGGCAGAGATAATACTACTACTACTAATACATAATAATAATAGATTATTTATGGCGCCCCCTCTCGTAAGAGCCCAGGGCGCTTACAAAGACATAAGGATAGTACGCTCATTCATCACACACACGCGCACACACACACACACACACACACACACACACACACACACAAGCATCAAGCAGAAGTCCTGCCAAAGGACAGCAACGGTATCCCAACGCGAGGACCAGCATGCAGATTTCCACCGTCAAAGCAGCATTACGAGTTCGTAAAGTCTGTCAGATTACCGTCCAAAAGGACCCAGCTGGGACGGTAAGTCAGCTATCAAAGTTTTCAGCTCACACTTCCTTCCTTCAAACAGAGTCAAATACCCCCATCCAGTCTGTCAGGCAGTCACCAAGCTCCAACCTTTGATGCAAACCTTTCAGATCCGCAGAATCAGTCCCTGTTTACATCCAGCTTAATTCCCTTTTCCATTTCTGTCTCGTGTGTATCGTGAGTGTTATTTACTTACACCCGCTGCGTCGTGTAGGACCTCGGGAATCACGTGCAGAGCAGGGTCTCCATTATTGATAGCCCTCCTGACCTACTTTCTTTCTTTTGCCATCGATTAAGGGATAACTCTCGTTTTCCGCTCGCCTGGATAAATGGGTTTTCAAACTGAGGAACGATAAACGTTCTTTCCTGAACTCTCCATTGTCTTCGCTGGAGCGAAAGTGAAATTTCCGACGAATGTGTTCAACCGTAAAGTCTTCACCGAACCCAAATAGATATTATCGTCTCTCGAACCATTTTTATGATCAATTCAGTCAGCCCGAAGAAACGGTATGTAATCAAACGGCGTCATACCGTCCATTTCATGATAAGTGGTTACTTTATGGAGTTCACATTGTATGCATTAATGTCAATACCTGCTGACAGATAAGACGGAAACGTACATTTTCTCCGAATAAACCAACTGAAATGTTACAGTTCACTCGCATCTGAAGCCATTCTGGAGAGAAAACAAAACCATAGCAGTCCCATTCGTAGTCACAATACACATTTGTTGCCGAGAATGATTTCAAGTAGTGTGAAGTGAATGGCTAATGAATGGAAATTATGCAGACTGACGTTTAGACACATAGTTCGTTGTTGTTGTTGTTGTTGTTGTGTGTGTGTGTGTGTGTGTGTGTGTGTGTGTGTGTGTGTTAAGCACACTCCACGGTTCGAATTACAGGTCTCTTTGTGTCTCTGTCACCGGAGAGAGACGGACAGACAAAAGCGTGGGACAGTGGACGAAAGCGGAATTTCGACTTTCTGTGTGTGCTTGAAGAAATGGGAATTGACCAAGCATGAATTGACGAAACCGGAACTAACGAAACGGTAGTGTGACCCACGCCAAGCACAGCATGAAGCCAAAAGTCGACAGTCAATATCAAACACAATCAAGTCCAACTAGACCAGGTCAGTTCAGTTCAAGATGGTGTACATGCACTCGGGACGCACCACATGCGCTCCGTCCACTCCGCTCTCTCTCTCTCTCTCTCTCTTTCTCTCTCTGCAACATGAATGGCAAAACACAAGAATCAATACTTGGCATGGCAAAGTTTCTGTTCTTTGCATTGCAGTTAAGGTTAAAAAAGATGAACGATAATTCCTGATGACTTCTGCTATGTCAAAGATTGATTGGATAGTTTCCTTGATATTGGTATATGTATGATTTTTTTGATATACTAAATTTGTTATGTGCATGACTGTGAGTACGCGTGCCCATTGGAATCCTTTTTGTCAGTGTGCATGTGTGCGCTCGTGTCAACGAGTGCTGCGCGCGCGTGCGCGAGCGGGTGTGGTGTGTGGGGGGTGGGTGGTGTGTGTGTTTTGTGTGAGAGCGAGCGAGCGAGCGACCGAGAGAGAGAGAGGGAGGGGAAGAGTACGGGTTTTTGAAATATTCGATATGAATGCCTTAAAAATGGACCGCCCCCAATTGAAAAGGGCTATGGCCTTATATCAATAAAATCAGTGTCAGTGTCAGTGTGTCAGTCTCTCTCTCTCTCTCTCTCTCTCTCTCTCTCTCTCTCTCTCTCTCTCTCTCTCTCTCTCTCTCTCTCTCTCTCTAATGTCTTGGTTATTAGTAGTGCTGTAGCAACGGCAGATATGTGAGTCGGCCTTTGTGCTAATATCTTCACCGTTGAGAAATAAAGTTCAACGAATCAGTCAGTCTCTCTCTCTCTCTCTCTCTCTCTCTCTCTCTCTCTCTCTCTCTCTCTCTCTCTCTCTCTCTCTCTCTCTCTCTCTCTCAAAGGAAGATCGTCGGACGAAAGTTTGTATGACAAAACAACGACATCGTCAAAACTGACTCAGCAAATTACAGAAATCATGGAAGCAGGCAAACCATACATGGCTATCACTGTTCCTATGCCTCTGGAGAAGATTCGAGCGCCTGACGGCCATGGGATTTTGTAAAATAAATACATATAAACATGTAGATAATGAATGAATGAAGAGGGGGGGGGGGGGGGGGGGTGCTTTGACTCTCTTGAAAGTATCATTGGCGGGAGCTGTGTTTGTCGCGACAAAACACGTCTTTTGTCGCGACAAGAGTATGCTTGCCGCCACAAAACTTCTGTCGCGACAAAATTATGTTTGTTGCGACAAAATATTTTGTTCGCGACAAATATTTGTCGCTTTGTCGCGACTAGCACGTGTTTGTCGCTACAAAAGTTTTGCCGCGACAAGCATACTTTTGTCACGACAAAAGACATGTTTTGTCGCGACAAAAGACATGTTTTGTCGGGACAAACACGTGTTTGTCACGTGTTTGTCGCGATAAAACTTTTGTCGCGACAAAAATGATACTTGTGGCAGCCCCCGCCAATGATCTGAAAGCAGGAACTGAGCAGAGGGAACCATACCGTCTGTGTCTACGGAACAAGAGAAGCATAATGGAGAAGGAGGAGCGTTGCTTTGACTCTCCTGGCAGCTCTGTATAATTTTCCTTTATGACGAGCACGTTTCTGTGTGTGTACGTGCAGGCCTACAGATGGACACACGGGTACATCCAGCACAGTGGCCGTCGCAGCCTTTCAAAACTAGATTCCACAGGTTTCCCACGGCCTCCAACCGGCAACTTGAAAAAGCTTTAAATTATCAGCACAGCCAGAGAAGGAGCCGCGTGCACAGTCTTGGCAGCGAAACCACACACTTCGCACATCCTTCTCTTTTTGTTCCCCTCGCCGCTCCGCCAAAAAGCCAAATCTCTTGTAGCCCATTGAGAAACCGACAAACAATTATAATAACCGAGCGGTGTTCCCGGCTGCTCTTGCCTGTCCATTAGTGGGAACGTGCGTATTGTTGTGTTGTAAATCTCTGTGTGTGTGTGTGTGTGTGTGTGTGTGTGTGTGTGTGTGTGTGTGTTTGGTACGTGTGTGTGTGTGTGTGTGTGTGTGTGTGTGTGTGTGTGTGCGTGCGTGCGTGCGTGCGTGCGTGCGTGTGTCAGAGCCTTTCTCAACCGAAAATAACCCCAAAACAACCGGAAAGCCAGCTCACTATCGTAATGTTAATTGCCAACATACCTCGTGAACGTGATTACTAATATTTAGAAGGAAGCATTCTTGTGGCTGTATAATACAACAAATTGTACGCTTTTTTGTTGTGCTAAAAACCACGACTACAATTATGCCCATACTAGGGGAGGGATGGGGGGGGGGGGTCAAATTAGTCGCCCAAGCGGCAAGAACAAGACGGTTGAAACTAAACGCGGGTATGAAGCGGAGTTAAAAAGCACTCTCGTGGCGACCCTTATAAACTTGCATTCCCGGGACAAACAAACGGTGATGGTTTATCGCATGTCCTTCGGGTCTGTGTTGCTACACTTTGTCTCTTCTTACTCGTGACGTCAACCTAGCATTATTACCCCCCTTTGTTGGTCGCCCTGATTATGACTTACTACGTTGCCTGAGAGTTAAAAACACTTACTCACTCACTCACTCACTCACTCACTCACTCACTTTTATTTTTACTTACTTATTCACTTATACTTACTTTTACTTACTTACTCAGGTATACTTCCTTGCTTACTTACTTAGTTTTGCTTACTTGCTCACCTATACGTATTAATTTTTTACTTATTACACTTCCTTCCTTATTTTTATTTTTACTTACTGTCTTATTCACTTATACTTACTTACTTTTACTTACTTACTCTCGTATGCTTTCTTCCTTCCTTTCTCCCTTCCTTCCATATTTTACTTTTACTTGCGCACCTATACGTACTTTTACTCGCCCCGATATAACCGCACTGGTTGACTGGGCGTAAAACATAAACTTATTATTGCCTTCCATCCTTCCTTCCTTCCTTCCTTCCTTCCTTCCTTCTTTCCATACTTCCTTTCATACTTCCTTACTGACTGACTGACTGACTGACTGACTGACTGACTTCCTTGCTTGCTTACTTACTTACTTACTTACTTACTTACTTAGTCCTGACCCTTAGAAACCGAAACGAAATGCAGAGGGCGAAAAGTGTTGCCCATAAACCAGAAGGGTTAGCTTCACACGTTGCCTTTCTGCGACACGTCAGATCGGTTACAGGTATCAGTTGGCGACATCGTTGCTTTGGTGCCTAGTCATGGTGGGAAAAATTACTCAGGCATTTCCGACTTAGTAAAGTGTTGGGGAGGAAGGGGGGTAAGGGAGTGGTTGGAGGGGGCGGGGGCGGAAGCCGAACATTATGCGCTGGGAAAAGAATCTGTAGCGACTGCTTGAACTCATTGCACGTTTCTTTCTGCGTCAGCATCTTTGTAACGAGCTGTATAAATTACCTTCCCGACACAAATAAACATGAAGATGAAAGGTAATCGTATGCGCTTCAATACGCTATGGGGAGACAATATTTTGACACCTCTTGTTTTGTTTTTTGTTGTTGTTTGTTTGTTCGCTTTCTCTCTCTCTCTCTCTCTCTCTTCTCTCTCTCTCTCTCTCTCTCTCTCTCTCTCTGTTATTGTTTCTTGCGCGTTTTTGATGTGTTTTTGTTTGTTTCGTTGGTTTGGGTTTGGGTTTGTTTGGTTTTGTTGGTGGTGGGGTGATGGTGTGTGTGTGTGTGTGTGTGTGTGTGTGTGTGTGTGTGTGTGTGTGTGTGTGTGTGTGTGTGTGTGTCTGGGGGTGTTGTTTTGTTTTTGTTTTTCGTGGTTTTTTGTTTGTTTGATTGTTTGTTGTTTCGCTTTTTGTTTTGCTGTGTCGTCTCCTTCAAAATGTCAAAACGTTGGTTGGTTAGTTAGTTCTTGGACTTTAACTCCCGTCAGGCACAAGGTACCTGCTCAGGACGACCGAAATGCGGGCTATGCCACCGGGGATGGGCTTACCACAAGACTGGGCTATCTATAGTTGGTTGAGTGTTGCTTTACGTCCACAGTAACCGTAGGCTTGTTAGGGACGGGAGCCCAGGACGGCCACCTCGACTTTCACACAGCTCCTGAGCTCTGCTGTCCATAGGAGTAAGACTGACCTATCCATAGTATGTTTCAACGCTCCTCCAACTGCGCCCACAGCAACCGTCCGTGGTCGCCTGACCACTCCCCAGAGACGGGTTTTAAAGACCGGACTAGACAGAGCGGAAACTTAGGGCGGTTTGCATGAGTCGGCCTGCTGCTCAAAAAGAACACGTGTTTACTGTCACGCGCAGCCAAGTGGCTGGGTTGTTGTGGCGATGGTTGGATGTCCGTGTTTAAGGCGTCGCAACCAGCAATTTCTGCTGCCACAAACACAAAGCCACTCGCGAGACGTGGTTCGTGAAAGCTGCCCGTCTACAGCATTGCCTCCCCTTTGTCTTTCTGGAGGTGTCTGTGATTTCCGGTACGTGACACTTTGGTCAGGTGCACCGAGACTTGACGAGCTGTGTAGTGGGAATGTTTTTTGTTTTTGTTTTTTTGGGGGGGTCTGGTGTCGTGTGTGTGTGTGTGTGTGTGTGTTTCGGTGTGCGTGTGTTTCGGTGGGCGCGCGCGCGTGCTTGTGTGTGTCTCGGTGTGTGTTTATTGGGCATACAATAGAAAATGCTTCGCAGACAAAATACGTACTGAACAACGAAAAAATATTAAAAGTTGCACTCACTTTTACTGACATGGCTGTAACTTGAGTTTGATAGTTATAACTTCCTGCCCCCCCCCCCCCCCTTTTTTTGGGGGGGGGGGGAGGGGTCTCAGCAGCCCCAATTTACCAGCAAGGTCCTCTTTCATAGCACGATCACTAGTCGACGTGACTCGACCAGTTTCGGGGTGGTGGGTTGGGGGGGGGGGGGGTTGTGTCCTCCCTATCACAGTGAGAGAAGAACACGTATGTCTATGTGCTGGATTTACCTTCCCCTCGATCCTGCATCCGAGTAGATCCCCCTGAAGAACTCCGGCCGGGCCACCCCCACCACCACCACTGTCCCCCCAGCCCTTCCTCCAGGCCCCCCGCCACAGAGATAAATCCGGACGCGGACCTCCGAGGCACGGGGACTCACTGGACGGGGAGGGGGGTGATCCACAGCTCTGTGGCTAGCCGGTGACCCGCCTGGCCAAGACAAATAAAGGTCGTCTCGGTAACCCACATCGGCCGCTGGTCTCTTTCGCCTGCACACAACCCGCTGTTTGTTTCGCGCAAATGATGCATTGTAGGGAGAAACGGGCCCAGCTTTACCACCCCCACCCCCCCCCCCACCCCCCCACCCCCCCGATCCCCCTTCCCCCCTCACCCACCCCACTCCCATTCGCCACCCCACAAAAAAGTGCGCCGAACAATGAAATGGGACGCAGCGTGAAAAATGGGCAACTGCTTTGTGTGGGGCGGTGTAATGAAAGCACACGTACAGATAAACTGCTTAGCCTATCATTACAAAAAATCTAACTTAGCGGGAAAGACAGACAAAGAGGGGGGGGGGTAAAGAGAGAGGGAGGGAGAGAGGGAGGGGGTTCAAAATTTTATAGCATTTCGGCCCCAGGCCCCAAAGCAAGGTAGTAAAAAAAAGAAAGATAATTTTAAGCTAAACATATAATATGCACATAAATCTTAATATCCGAAATAAAAATAAAGAAGTGTAAGCGAACACGTAAAACCGGTCTGTTGTGCACAGTGCTACACGTAAAACTAGTTTGTCCCTGCAAACTATTTTTTTTTTAAATCTTAATCATATTTGAAACAAACTTATCCAAGCGAAACAGATTCGTCTCGCTTTTTCATGCGAAAACATTTGGATGCGAACGGGACTGCTTTTGGAGACGTATCGTTCAGAAATTTCACTCGAGTATCAGCGTGCAAGAGGACAAGCGAACAACAAGTGTTCTTCGTTTTCCATCGCATTTAAACAAAATGCACAGCGAGAGAGACTGACTCATTAAAATTTATTCATCAAAGTTGACGATATTAGCACAGAGGCAGAGTCACATATCTGCCAGTCAAGACATTTCTAGTGAAATATTATGATAAAAGGACATAAACATAAAGAGAGAGTGGGAAGGGGTCTACTGTCCACTCCAACAATATCTGTGTGTTGGTCACCCAAGGACGAATCACACAATACACTAACTACCAGTCACTCTGTCCTTTCTGTCATAATGTGTCCTTTCTGTCATAATGTCCCCTTCTTACTCCTAGCCCCAAACTCTAAACACGGGCACTTTTACGTGCTTCTTACAAGATCTAAACACATACGGTTAATAAAAAAAAGTGATTTTAATGGGACAATACAACAAGTGTGCAAATTTTCGGGGTAAGCCCCTTCTCAGAGCAAGAAACGACAGTTAAACAATGATAAATGAAAATAGTATGCTTACCGCTACAGCTAAAAACAAGTTCATAACAACATAAGATAACCTATGCACACACGTACGCGCGCATGCGTTCACTCACGCACGCATACACGCATGCACACACATACACACATACGCACGCACGCACCCCACACACCACAACACACACACCACACCACCACACACACACACACACACCACACACACACACACACCACAGACACACACACACAACACACACACACACACCACACACACACGCACACCACACACCACACCCACCACGCACACACGCACGCACGCACACCACACACCACCACGACACGCACCACACACCACACACCACGCACACACACACACACACACACACACACACACACAGCGTGAGCCTCTCTATCTATAAGCCTGTGTACACATAATTATTCTCCTGCTTGCTTCACATTCATGTTTGCTGTTACTTCACACCGAGGAGCGAAACCGCGAACCTTCACTGTAGCCGCAATACCTATAATTGTGGACATTGATATGGCAACACTCTAGAGAATAAATAAGGTCATGCCAACATTTTTGCAGACACTGGACACCAAAACAACAAAACAAAATAGCTCAACCAAAAGTAGGTAAGTATCCTTATCTCATTGTTTACCCTTTAGCTGCTGTTTAAATGCTGTTTCAGTTGTAGCTTAAAAAAGGGGATTACCTCGAAAGTTTCTGTGTTGTGTTTATGTCATAATAAATAGCGTGTGTGTATTCGGATCTTGTCTAAGAACGCTAGCAGTCATTCCTTTTTCTTCTTTCTCCAGTTCAGCCACTGACAAACAGGTCACAGAACATGTAGTAAATCAAGGAGGGGGGAGAGAGGGAGGAGAGACAGAGGAGAGACAGAGACAGAGACACAGAGAGAGACACACACACACAGAGACACACATGGAGACACAGAGAGAGAGAAAGGGAGAGAGAGAGAGAGAAAGGGAGAGAGAGAGAGAGAGAGAGAGAGAGAGAGAGAGAGAGAGAGAGAGAGAGAGAGAGAGAGAGAGAGAGAGAGAGAGAGAGAGAGAGAGAGAGAAAGAGAGACAGAGAAGTAACCGCATATGTATAGAGAGAGACACACACAGAGAGAGACAGAGAGAGAGAGAGACAGAGACACAGAGAGAGATGGAGAGAGAGAGAGAAAGAGAGAAAGAGAGAGAGAAAGAGAGACAGAAAGAGAGAGAGAAGTAACCGCATATGTATAGAAAGACAGAGACACAGAGAGACAGAGACACAGAGAGAGAGAGAGACAGAGACAGAGAGAGAGAGACAGAGACACAGAAACACAGAGAGAGAAGAGAGAGAGAGAGAGAGAGAGAGAGAGAGAGAGAGAGAGAGAGAGAGAGAGAGAGAAGTAACCGCATATGTAA
>JABMCL010000650.1:3222500-3227500 GCA_018857735.1 Alviniconcha marisindica
AGAGTATGGAGGAGGGGAGGTAGTAGGTCGCGGGGGTCGGGGATGGTGTGGGGTGCTAGTGAGGCTGGTGGGTGGTGGTTAGGGGGGCTAGTCAGGCCGGGGGTGGGGAGGCGGGTTAGTGAGGGGGTTAATCAAGCCGGAGGGGGGGGTTTAGTGAGTGGGGGCTAGTCAGGCCGGGGGGTAGTGGGGGGGGGGGGGTAGTCAAGCCGGGGGGGTGGGGGGAGAGGGGCATGTCAGGCCGGGGGAGGTAGTGGGGGGGGGGGTAGTCAAGCCGGGGGGGGGGGGGGGGGGGGTATTGGCGGAGGGGCATGTCAGCCGGGGGAGGTAGTGGGGGGGGGGTAGTCAGCCGGGGGGGGGGGTATTGAGGGGAGGGGCTAGTCAGGCCGGGAGGGGGGCAGTGAGGGGGGCTAGTCAGGCCGGGGGTGGGGTGGTAGTGAGGGGGGCTAGTCAGGCCGGGGGTATGGGGGGGGGGTAGTCAGCCGGGGGGGGGGGTTGAGGGGGCATGTCAGGCCGGGGGAGGTAGTGGGGGGGGGTAGTCAAGCCGGGGGGGGGGGGGGTATTGAGGGAGGGCTAGTCAGGCCGGAGGGGGGAGTGAGGGGGGGTAGTCAGGCCGGGGGGGGGGGGTAGTGAGGGGGGGCTAGTCAGGCCGGGGGGGTGTGGGGGGGGGGGGGGGTCAAGCGGGGGGGGGGGGGGTATTGAGGAGGGCTAGTCAGGCCGGGAGGGGGGCAGTGGGGGGCTAGTCAGGCCGGGGGGGGGGTAGTGAGGGGGGCTAGTCAGGCCGGGGGGGGGGGGGTAGTGAGGGGGGCTAGTCAGGCCGGGGGGGGGTAGTGAGGGGGGCTAGTCAGGCCGGGGGGGGGGGTAGTGAGGGGGGGAGTCAGGCCGGGGGGTAGTGAGGGGGGCTAGTCAGGCCGGGGGGGGGTTAGTGAGGGGGGCTAGTCAGGCCGGGGGGGGGGGGGTTAGTGAGGGGGGCTGTAGGCGGGGGGTAGTGAGGGGGGCTAGTCAGGCCGGGGGGGGGGGTAGTGAGGGGGCTAGTCAGGCCGGGGGGGTAGTGAGGGGGGGCTAGTCAGGCGGGGGGGGGTAGTGAGGGGGGCAGTAGGCCGGGGGGGGGGGGTAGTGAGGGGGGCTAGTCAGGCCGGGGGGGGGGGGGTAGTGAGGGGGGCTAGTAGGCGAGGTGGGGGGGGGGGGGCTGAGTCAGCCGGGGAGGGAGTGGGGGGGGGGCTAGTCAGGCCGGGGGGGGAGTGGAGGGGGGGTGTAGAGTCAGGCCGGGGGGGTGTACTGAGGGGGGTTAGTCAGGGCCGGGGGGAGGCTTTGAGGCCGGGGTGTGGGCGGTGGGCATGCGGAGGGAATAAGTCAATCTTGCTGGCATCGCTGCATGACAAAAGACCTTTCCATCAAAGCAGGTCTCTGGCCTCTGCTGGGAGAAGAGAGAGGGGGGGGGGGGGGGGGGGGCAGAGAACTTATGATTGCGGGTCTGGCTTTTTGTCCAGAGTATCGATGGCTGTGACCGCCATTTCATGACTGTGCTTCAAACAGGTGCGAGAGGCGTAATTCATCTTTGCTGTCTGAGGCCTGAATGAGAGTGATTTTCCTTTGGACAGAACTAATGAGACTATAAAGACCAGACATTTCTGTGGGTTCACCCCATGCAGTGTACAGACCACACCACCAGTACACACACACACACACACACACACACACACACACACACACACACACGCACGCACGCACGCACGCACGCACGCACGCACGCACGCACGCACGCACACAATAGTGGCACAACCGGCACAGCTTGGTCGATTTTTAATCTCCATCATGTTAACCAATTTGGTTACGGGTAAGCACAACAGATTTACCTTTGTTTTTCGTCTTCTTCCTTTTTAACTATTTAAAGCGTAGACACAACCGACATACCTTTATTTTTATTCGTCTTTCTCTTTACAACCGACATACCTTTATCTTTAAACTTTCTTCTTCTTTGCTATTTAAGGTGTGAGCACAACCAACAGACCTGTATTTTTAATCTTCTTTCTCTTTACTATTTAAAGGGTAGCCACAACCGACATGATTAAATTTGTTGTGTAAGCACACTACCGTGAACTGGTCAGGTAGGGATGGGAGACGTGTACATAAATAACCTCCTTCCCGGCCTCTGTTACCATAAATTATACAGGGTATGAAGCACAAGAATTATTTACGCCTCTGTTCCATACCGGACCAGTTCACGGCAGTGTCCATAACGCTTCACACTAAACGTAATGGTCGCCGAGGGTTGTCCGCAGTCGCCACACAGTGCGAGTAAAGAGCTATCATGACGACACTCGCCGCTCGCTTTGGAGTAACGGCGACGGTTCAAAAGTCCCAAGCCGGCGCTAAGTCTCACACTTAGAGCCAGAAATCCTGGGAACAATTTAACACCGCCTCCAACACCTCCCCGCGGTGGCAAGTGTCTTTTCTTATCACGCTGGGTCGGTCAGCTGTCCGTGGTCTGGACGTAGGCCAAAGGTCACCGTAACCACCACGAGGCTGTCTTGTCTTTTGGCAAACTCCAAGCACTGGTTTACGACATCCTTCCTTTGGAGGAAGGTGCCAGAAAGCGATGCTCGGAGTGTGGGGCCAAAGGTCACCGTAACCAACTCGAGGCTGTCTTGTCTTTTGGCAAACTCCAAGCACTGGTTTACGACATCCTTCCTTGGAGGAAGGTGCCGGAAAGCGATGCTCGGAGTGTGGTCTTTTGGTTGTCGCTAATATGTCAGCCCGACATTTGAGGACATTAAGCCTCACATCATCATCATTGTCTACAGAGCTCAGGATCTGTGTGAAAGTGGACGTGGCCGTCCTGGGCTTCCCGTCCCTGATAAGCCTTGTGGTTTCTGTGGACGTAAAGCAACACTGAACAGGCTTCAGAGTTCAGGAGCCGTGTGAAGGTCGAGATGGCCGTCCTGCGCTCTGGGCTCCCCGTCCCTATGTTTTGTGGTTTCTGTAGACGTAAAGCAACAGTGAAACGAGAGAGAGAGAGAGAGAGAGAGAGAGAGAGAGAGAGAGAGAGAGAGAGAGAGAGAGAGAGAGAGATAAATCATTGTCTTTTGGAGCACACCGGGTTGTTGGTTAGAATGTTAAACGCCGAGTTGTCCCCGAAGAGGTTGTGGCGGGGAGGAGATCCCAGGAGGTGGGGGGAGTGATGGGGGGGGGGGGGGTACTGTGCTTAACGCTATACCGCCACCGCCGGATTCGTGAGCCGGTGTGGCCCAGCGGTAAGGCGTTAGGCTGCATGGTAAGCAGAAGGACCTCGGCTCGATTCCGTTTCGACTCTCCTTTCTCTTCAAAAAGGTTGTGGTTTGTGGACACTGTCTTGTGACTTTGTTCCTCACAATTAAGTGGTTCTCGTCGCTGCCCATCTTAATGCAGGATCATTCTGGTGGTGACAGTGTAGCGATAGGTATATAATCTCCCTCTTCCCCCCACCTCCATACCCCCTTCCCCCCCTTCTCCCGGTCCCTAATAAGCCTCATGGTTTCTGTGGACGTTAAGCACCATGTTTGCTTACTTCTTGTCTTTTGTGGCACACCGGTGTGTTGGCTAGACGTGTTTAAAGGGAAAGTCCAGAGTTTGGGGCGATTTTTTGACATGATTTCCATTACAGGCCAATGAGAACAATGACGTAGGTGAAATTATGATTTGAGCGATATAAATACAGGAGAGAGAGAAAAGGCGTTTTTTTGTTTTGTTTTGTTTAATGCCAAGTTGTCTCCGAAGAGGTTCTAGTGGGGACCCAGATCCCAGGAGATGGGGGACGGGAGGTGAAGGGGTGGGGGATGGGAGGGGGAAACTATACTTAATGCCATACTGTCACCACCGGAATGATTCTGCATTGAGATAGGCAGCGATGCAAGCCGTTTTAATGTTTTCTTAATGGTGAAGGACAAAAACACGAGACTGTGACCACAAATCACAATTTTAGAAACTGGCCACAGATCACAATTTTGGAAAGAGAACGGAGAGCCGAAGCGGAATCGAACCGAGGTCCTTGTACATATACCAGTCAAACGCCTTTATCGCTAGGCTCACGGGCACGCGAGACAATGCGATGAGAATAGGGTTAAATGTCCTCAGATGTCGGGCTGACATAATTATTACAGAAAACACTCGCCGGACAACGCGATGAGAATAGAGTTTAATGTCCTCATGTGTCAGGCTGACATGTTACGGACAACACACGCCGGGCAATGAGATGTGAACAGGGCTTAATGTCCTCAGATGTCCGGCTGACATGCTACGGACACCACACGCCAGGCAATGAGATGTGAACAGGGCTTAATGTCCTCAGATGTCCGGCTGACATGTTACGGACACCACACGCCAGGCAATGAGATGTGAACAGGGCTTAATGTCCTCAGATGTCCGGCTGACATGTTACGGACACCACACGCCAGGCAATGAGATGTGAACAGGGCTTAATGTCCTCAGATGTCCGGCTGACATGTTACGGACAACACACGCCAGGCAATGAGATGTGAACAGGGCTTAATGTCCTCAGATGTCAGGCTGACTTGTTACGGACAACACACGCCAGGCTTGCGACTGTCGCGTTTTTAACGTCCACGTGTCACAGACAGGCTGGAGCGGGGTCGGGTGGTGGGAGAGGGGGGGGGGGGGGGGGGGGGGAGGCGGGAAAGAGAAAGAGATTGGCCAGAGAGGCAGACACATGTTTACTGTGATGGCCACGACCTAATACACAGTGAGGGCGCAGCGGGCTAATGTTGTTAGTATGCATATTTAATTACCGATATGACGATGGACGCGGCTCCTCCGATTCTGCTTACATAATGCACCTCCTGCTTCATCCACAGCAGTCATACGAACACAGGTAACTGGCACACAAAAAGACAGACGCACAGACGGACGGACGGACGGACGGACAGACAGGCAAGGAGGCAGGTAGGTAGACAGGCACGCACGCAGACAGACACAGGTAGACAGGCAAACGCAGGTAAGCGCAGTTT
>JABMCL010000650.1:3232500-3240000 GCA_018857735.1 Alviniconcha marisindica
GGGTTGTCCTCAGACATCAAGCTGGCTGGTATTGATGAGGCTGGCTGTACTACTGCTTGGTTCTTAATGCCCTCGGATGTCGTAACTGGCTGTCTGCACCGGAACCTCTTTATCAGCCCCAGAGCTTGTCTGCAAATCGAGGCTCCTCCGGATCAGAGCTGAGTCCGCGCTTCCTTGCACAGGGGGCAGGGACTGCAGAACATGCTCTGGGCCTTGTGGGCCTGTCTCACATGGGCTTTGGGGTTTGTGGGCTTGTCTCACATGTGTACAGGGGGCAGGGACTGCAGAACATGCTCTGGGCCTTGTGGGCCTGTCTCACATGGGCTTTGGGGTTTGTGGGCTTGTCTCACATGTGTACAGGGGGCAGGACTGAAACATGCTCTGGGCTTGTGGGCCTGTCTCACTGGGCTTGGGTTTGTGGGCACTGTAAATCAACATGTCTGGGCTTGTGGGCCTGTCTCACTGGGCTGGGCGTTGTGTGGGCCTGTCTCACATGGCGTGGGTCTCTGGGCCTGTTGTGGGCCTGGTCTCACGTGGCGACTCTGGAGCTGTGTGCAGATCAGCGCTGATCTCACGGTGGGCCTAGGCTGTGGGCCTTCTAGTGGGCTGGATGGTCTGCCTGGAGCCTGCTCCATGGCTGTCGATCTGTGTGTGACAGATCAAGGCCATACAGGTGGGCACTGCAGTAGGCAGGTGAGCCATTTGCTAGTGGGGAGATGGTAATCTGCCGGTAGCGCCGCAAGGTGTCTATCTGGTGGTCAGATCATGGACCTATCAAGTATCATATGGCGGTGGCCGGTTTGGCAACTAAGCGTTGTAAGGACCTCGTTCGATACGATTTTTTTGTGGACACTGTCTTGTGACTTTTTCCATCACTTCCTTCTGAAACTTAAAATGACTCTCATCGCTGCCCATCTTAATGCAGAAATCATTCTGGTGGTGACAGTGTAGCAATAGGTATATAATCTCCCTCTTCCCCCACTCCATACCCCCCCCCCCCCACCCCCCACCCCCCCTTCTCCCCGTCCCTAATAAGCCTTGTGGTTTCTGTGGACGTTAAGCACCATGTTTACTTACTTACTTCTGTGGACGTAAAGCAACATATTTACTTACTTTAGCTGGAGGGCAGTGCCGGGCTGTCCTGCTGGTCTCAGGATGCCGCTTGATCCGTGGATGTAAGTCAAGTCCATGGACATATATATATAGGTCCATAGTCCGCTCCTGTGGACATATATATAGGTCCATAGTCCGCTTCTGTGGACATATATATAGGTCCATAGTCTGCTTCTTTGGACATATATATAGGTCCATAGTCCGCTTCTGTAGACATATATATAGGTCCATAGTCCGCTTCTTTGGACATATATATAGGTCCATAGTCCGCTTCTGTAGACATATATATAGGTCCATAGTCCGCTTCTTTGGACATATATATAGGTCCATAGTCCGCTTCTTTGGACATATATATAGGTCCATAGTCCGCTTCTTTGGACATATATATAGGTCCATAGTCCAACATACATATAGGTCCATAGTCCGCTTCTTTGGACGTATATATAGGTCCATAGTCCGCTTCTGTGGACGTAAAGCAACATGTTTAGTTACTTTAGCTGGAGGGCTGTCCCGAGCTGTCCAGTCGGTCTCAAGATGTCGCTTGATCCGTGGATGTAAGTCAAGTCCATGGCTGGAACAGAGCCTGTCGGTACCACGCCAGTGAAACCAACCTTAAAGCCAGGTTAAGATCATGATGATCAGAACCTTGGCTTGTCGGAAGGAGGGAACCTTCAATAGCTCAGGGATCTCAACATAGGGGACCTTGATTTTCTGCGTCCGCAGTATCCCAATGCGGGACATCACCACCACCACCACCACCACCACCTCCCCACCCCCACTACACACACACACACACAATAAAAAAGTAAAAAATAAAAAGCATATCAAACAACTGGTTTCTGCTCAGCTTCAGTTGTCACATAAGAAGTGCTTTGTAAAACTGCGTGTGAAAGAGAGAGCGAAAGGTATATTGTAATGGATGGAAGCATGTTTCTGAATAAATGCTCCACAAGGATGTGCTTGGGGGGGGAGGGGAGGGGGGGGACACCACCGAATAGGACGAGAGCGAATGTGTGGTGTGTGTTGTGTGTGTGTGTGTGTGTGTGTGTGTGTGTGTGTGTGTGTGTGTGTGTGTGTGTGTCTGTGTCTGTGTGTGTGTGTGTGTCTGTGTCTGTGTCGTGTGGTGTGTGTGTCTGTGTCTGTGTGTTGTATCTGTTGTGTGTGTGTGTTGTGTTGTGTGTGTGTGTGTGTGTGTGTGTGTGTGTGTGTGTGTGTGTGTGTGTGTGTGTGTGTGTGTGTGTGTCTGTATCTGTGTGGTGTGTGTTGTGTGTGTGTGTGTGTGTGTGTGTGTGTGTGTGTGTGTGGTCTGTGTGTGTGTGTGTGTGTCTGTGTGTCTGTATGTTGTGTGTGTGTGTGTGTCTGTGTGTGTGTGTGTGTGTTGTGTCTGTGTGTGTTGTGTGTGTGTGTGTCTGTGTGTATGCGTGTGTCTGTGTGTCTGTGTGTCTGTGTGTGTGTGTGTGTGTCTGTGTGTGTGTCTGTGTGTGTGTGTGTGTCTGTGTTGTATTGCAACAGCTGCTAAAAAATACCTTTAGCTGACAGTCACTGTCAAGCGATCTGAAAAGCAGACCGGACTTATAAATAGTCACCGCTGGAGGGACAAGGCCAGCCGTCACAACAGCAGCCGCAGTGAGCCGGTTTGGCCCAGCGGTAAGGCGGTAGGCTGGTAAACAGAGGGACCTCAGTTCGATTCTGCTTCGGCTCTCCTTTCACTTCAAAAGTTGTGGTCTGCGGACACTGTCTTGTGACTTTGTCCCTCACGATTAATGAAACGTTCAAATGGCTCTCATCGCTGCCCGTCTTAATGCAGGGGTCATTCTGGCGGTGACAGCGTAGCGATAGGTATGTAATCTCCCTCTCCCCTCACCTCCGTACCTCCTTCTCCCCGTTCCTAATAAGCCTAATGATTTCTGTGGACATTTCTATTGACTGAAAACGCCAGCCGTCACAGCAGCAGCCGGTTTCAAGACCTCGATTTTGCGTCACCGCGACTGTCATCGTGTCGTAACGTAATTGGCTGGAACTGACGAGGTCACTGTCTCTCCCCTGTCGGTCTTCCGCTGTGCTGTGACGTCACAGCCACTGCTCCAACGAGGTCAGCGTGACACGCCCAAGCGGCCGCGGATCATAATTATTGTTCCCGGCGCGGCTTCCAGACCTACTTACCGTACTTAGGCCACACGAGAACAATGCGCGCGCTGACTCCGGTCTCCCACACTGCCTGTTAATTCCTGCCGTGTGCGTGGCAACAATAGACCTTCTGGCAGCAGCCGACTTGTCAGCTTGTCCGCCATTGTGTTCACTTGCTTATGTGCGTGCTGACTGCGGGGGCATGATTTCTTACCCACCCCAACCTCCACCTCCCCGCACCACCCACCTCACCCCCTTCCTCTCCTATTATTGTTAACCAAGGTACTGGTTTTGCATATGGAGTAGGGTCTAATCCCAGGCTTGCATTGTGCTTTGTTGTTGCACACCTACATCAAAGACGAAGAGACGAATTGAGTTTCAAACGGGTTCTCTTATGCCCAATATAAAACATAAAATAAAATAAAAAGATTTCATGGAAGAAAAGAAAAAAACAGACTAAAATACGGCAAGTGCAACATTACAAGGATAAGGATATGTATACCCATTGAAAAATATCGCATACGCACGTTAAAGATCCGGTGCGGTGTCCCTGTCAGAGTTTGGTGGATCATGGAACTACTGAAATGAACCAGCATGTCGTATAAACAAAACGAAAAACAACAACAAAAAGAATTGTGTGAAGCGCATCGAGTCTTGTAAAGAACGATCGATAGTATTACAGTGCTAAAAAAGCCAAGTATCCGGTAACGCAGCACAAGGAATACATTTTGAATACAATTGCCGCACGGTAAATCATTCAGTCCATTGTTACCTGCAATATGGAGTCTTTCAACTTTAACCCATTGTTACCTGCAATACGGAGACTTTCAACTTTAACCCATTCGCTGCCATCTGGACGTCATATGATGTCATTGGCTAAGTAAACGTGGTGCTTAACGTCCACAGAAACCACAAGGCTTATTAGGGACGGGCATTGGCTAAGCACTTTCCACCTACTTATAGGGCGTCGTATCTTTTCCTGCCCGATTTGCAACAGTTTACGTGTTCTCACGTGAGACAAAGTTCTCAAAAAGCAGCAATTTTGGTCAGCTTTTTTTTTATATTGAGACAGCTCATTAGAGAAAAAGTGCATCAGAAATACTAACCTGCTGGCAGCGAAAGGGTTTAAAAAAATCGGCATTGAGATATTTTTTCTAATGGGACTGCCGATATCAGATCGCCGGGAAACGCACCACAAAGACCTGGCAGCAGGCCAAGTAAGCGAGGCTATGTCAGTGTGGTTTGACAGGAACAGTGTCATAAAAGCCGTGTCAGCCTGCACCACAACCAGTGGGAGCCTCACGAAGACAGAACAATGGATTTGCCGTCGTTGTCTTGGACCAGAGCAGGTTGAGCAAAGATAAGAAGTGTACGCCTTTTGAGCATGACGTCCAGGTTTCAGTCAATAGCTTGCGTGCGTTATCTTGTCGAGATCGCTGTCATCACCTGAACCAGTGCTGATAGATTACTCGGGTTTAGGCTTCTGCCAACTCCTTATGTAATGTGATGTCGATTTATAGAACGCATGCGGATTTGTTTTGCTTTTGTTTGTTTTGTATTTTTTAATAATAATAATTACTAAAAACTTCAACATTCACAGAAGAACCTGGCTTGAATGAAAGAATGGAGAATGTACGAAGAAAATCGCGTTAAACAAAACAAAAGACAGAAAATTATAAACGCGGTTAACCCACTCATAGAGTGTCTCGGACAAAGAAAACGCACACCCAGAACTGCATTCAACCCCCATCCCACCCACCCCACCCCCTTCCGTACCTGTAGTCTTTGTTCTGCTAGATCTCCCCCCTTCCCCAGCACCCCAGCACCCCAGCACCCTTCCCCTTCGCCCCACCTTCCGAAGTGCATGCAGTATTTACGAAATCGATTGGCACAGTAAATGTCGCCCCGGCTACAAACCACAGGACGAAACGCAGACAATTAACTACAAACAAAGGGAGTTAATTAGCGCTCGAGAGACGTCACATCAACACAGCAACAAAGACCAGAATCACCTAATCACTCAGTCTTACCTTGCATGCGAGTAGATACAAGGTACATAAACTCCACCAGAGACGCATCTGCATAATAATATTAACGCAGATCTCTGTCGTTAATGTTTCCACTTTCAGTCCGCTGGAAAGACCTCTCTCTCTCTCTCTCTCTCTCTCTCTCTCTCTCTCTCTCTCTCTCTCTCTCTCTCTCTCTCTCTCTCTCTCTCTCTCTCCCTCCCTCCCCCCCCTCTCTCTCTCTTCCTCTCTCTCTCGGTTTGTCTCTTTTCCGCTATTATCTTGATAGAGAAGCACACACAAACTGGCAAACAGCAGGTGGAAAACTACTGCATGAAAACTCCACCCAAATCATCACCACATAAAAATCGGCTCATCAATCTGACCTGGATTAACTGCTGCCCCCGGGGTTTTCTCGCCCCATTAACCCACATCCTCTTCCTCCTCCTCCTCCTCCTCAAACTTCTCTTCCTCCTCTACTTCCTCCTCTTCCTCCTCCTCTTCCTCTTGCTCCCCCTCCTCCTCCTCTATCCTCCCCCTCCTTCTCCTCTATCCTCCCCCTCCTCCTCCTCTATCCTCCCCCTCCTTCTCCTCTATCCTCCCCCTCCTCCTCCTCTATCCTCCCCCTCCTCTCTCCTCTATCCTCCCCCTCCTCCTCCTCATCCTCCCCCTCCTCTCTCCTCCTATCCTCCCCCTCCTCCTCCTCTATCCCCTCCCTCCTTCCTCCTCTTCCTCCCCTCCTCCTCCTCTATCCTCCCCCCCTCCTCTCCTCCTCCTTCTCTCCTCCTCCTCCCTCCCTCCTCCTCTTGTCCTCCTTCTCTTCCTCCCTCCTCCTCCTCCTCTTCCCCTCCTCTTCCCTCCTCCCCCTCCCCCCTCCTCTTGCTCTTCTCTTCCTCCTCCCCTCCTCCTCCTCCCCCTCCTCCTCCTCTTCTTCCCCTCCTCCTCCTCCTCCTCCTCCTCTTCCTCCTTCTGCTCTTCCTCCTCCTGCTCCTGCTCCTCCTCCTCTTCTTCTTCCTCCTCCTCCTCCTCCTCCTCTTCCTCGTCATCCTGCTGCTGCAACCTCTTCCCGTCATCAGAGCTCATTAAAGCCGCGCTGACCTCTAGTAACGGTGGCGACGTCCAGCATTGTCTACAATGGACACGCCTCGTCGGACAACAGCCGCTGGCTTAACTGACGCCCTTCATCATGCTAATGTTAATCACACCGGATACTTTATGGCCGCTAAACCGCTGTGCCTTGTCCTGCAACACTCTCATCACGCTAATGTTAATCACGCCGGATACTTGTGGCCGCTAAACCGCTGTGCCTTGTCCTGCAACACTCTCATCGTGCTAATGTTAATCACGCCGGATACTTGTGGCCGTTAGACCGCTGTGCCTTGTCCTGCAACACTCTCATCGTGCTAATGTTAATCACGCCGGATACTCATGGCCGTTAGACCGCGGTGCCTTGTCCTGCAACACTCTCATCGTGCTAATGTTAATCACACCGGATATTTATGGCCGTTAGACCGCTGTGCCTTGTCCTGCAACACTCTCATCGTGCTAATGTTAATCACGCCGGATACTTGTGGCCGCTAGGCCGCTGTGCCTTGTCGTGCCACACTCTCATCACCGGATACTCATGGCCGTTAGACCGCTGTGCCTTGTCCTGCAACACTCTCATCGTGCTAATGTTAATCACGCCGGATATTTGGCCGTAGGCCGCTGTGCCTTGTCTGCCACACTCTCATCACCGGATATATGGCCGTTAGACCGCTGTGCCTTGTCCTGCAACACTCTCATCGTGCTAATGTTAATCACGTGGCCGCTAAACCGCTATGCCTTGTCAGGCAACACTCTCATCGTGCTAATGTTAATCACGCCGGATACTTGTGGCCGCTAGGCCGCTGTGCCTTGTCGTGCCACACTCTGCTTGGATGAGTGTTGCTTTACGTCCACAGAAACCGTAGGCTTATTAGGGACGGGAGCCCAGGACGTCCACTTCGACTTTCACACAGCTCCTGAGCTCTGTCACACTCTGCGTAGACAATGATGGACTTGTCAACTGAACCACACCGTGTGTCCGTGTTCCGAGGTTTCCATCCTGAGCCACCTGTTCCAGCGAGGCCCATCCTGAGCAGGTTGAACCGAAATGTCATCCTGGTAAACTAAGCTAATTTACGTCGAGATCCAAAACACATAAAAGGTTCAAAAGAATGCTGTTTATTAGGACAAAACGCAACGTGCGTATTTTCCGGGTATGCCCCTTTTT
>JABMCL010000650.1:3252500-3257500 GCA_018857735.1 Alviniconcha marisindica
TCTTCTGTCTGTCTGTCTGTCTCTCTCTCTCTCTCTCTCTCTCTCTCTCTCTCTCTCCCCTCTCTCTCTGTCTCTCTCTCTCTCTCTCTCTCTCTCTCTCTCTCTCTCTCTCTTTTGTCTCTCTCTCTCTCTCTCTCTCTTTTTTCTCTGTCTCTCTTCCCCTTTCTCTCTCCCCTCTCTCTCTCTCTCTCTCTCTCTCTCTCTCTCTCTCTCTCTCTCTCTCTCTCTCCCCTCTCTCTCTGTCTGTCTGTCTGTCTGTCTGTCTTTTGTCTGTCTGTCTGTCTCTCTCTCTCTCTCTCTCTCTCTCTCTCTCTCTCTCTCTCTCTCTCTCTCTCTCTCTCTCTCTCTCTCTCTCTCTCTCCTCTCTCCTGTCTGTCTGTCTGTCTGTCTGTCTGTCTGTCTGTCTGTCTGTCTGTCTGTCTCTCTCTCTCTCTCTCTCTCTCTCTCTCTCTCTCTCTCTCTCTCCTCTCCTCTCTCTCTCTCTCTCTCTCTCTCCCCCTCTCTCTCTCCCTCCCCCCCTTCTCTCTCTCTCTCTCTCTCTCTCTCTCTCTCTCTCTCTCTCTCTCTCTCTCTCCCCCCCCTCTCCCCCCCCCCCCTTCTCTCTCTCTCTCTCTCTCTCTCTCTCTCTCTCCCCTCTCTCTCTCTCTCTCTCTCTTTTTTTCTCTCTCTCCCCTCTCTCTCTCTCTCTCTCTCCTCTCTCTCTCTCTCTCTCTTTTTGCTGTCCTTTTACAAACGGACGACTATTATTGGAAGTACGTTCAGTTTTCTGCGCACACTTTAAAGTTTTTTCTTACCTGTATAGCCTTTCGTGGGCTGTAATGAAAATCGCTGAATTGAACCATGGCAGTAAGCACAGAAGCAAATTGTAAAGGTGAATAGTGAGCCGTCTTGAAGTATTTTCAATACTGAAAGAACATATATTCCATTCATCAGACTAATGCAGCAATATATAATAGGTCCTCTGGCACTGCCGACGACACGTGCCACACCTTTAAGAACATTTCTGAAATTCGTGCATTGACCGACTTAAGACCACTCGCGAATAACTTCAGAGATGACGAGAAATCCGAAAACAAAAAAGTCGGCCAAGTTACTTAAAAAACAAAAACAGAAAATGAAACAATGTTGACTGTTAGCGTTCTTAAACAAAATCCAACGTTAAATGTTCAAATCTGATTGTTGTTGTTTTGTTGTTGTTGTTGTTGTTTTGTTGTTATTGTTGTTGTTGTTTTGGGGGAGGGTTAATTTATGATTACGATATATGAATAAACTTTGTTTATCTGTTGTTTTGTGGCTTTGAAAAGAGGGTTTTACCCCGAAATCTCGCACGTTTCGTGCTGTCAAACCTGACAATACAAATTTGAACATCTGTGAATTTTCGGGTAAGCCACAAAGCAAGTTAGACGGCAATAAATAAACTGTTTATCTGGCTTTGAAAAGAGGGTTTCAAGATTCAAGATTACTTTATGATCTCATCACAGAAATTAAATACGTGGCTGAACATTAACCACATCACAGTACACAATAGCATATATTGTATATTTTAAAACTCAAAAAACTGTTTTTGAAAATACAGGTAATATTTTGTTTTAAATACCCCGAAAATTCGCACATGTTTCGAATTGCCGTATTAAATTAGCGTTCTTTTCAACAGTTCATGTGTTTGGATGATGGTTAGTTAGTTAGTCATTGAAGCTTAACGCCCCGTCGACTGCGTGGGGTCAGGTGAGGACAAACAAGCTGATGGCAAAGAACCAAAGAACACAAGGCCAAAGGGACTGAAACAGCGATGGTATTCAAAGCTTGTCTCCCTTCCCTATATCAAAGATGACAGGGTAAGCATCCCCCTCAATAGCCACCCAGTGACAACCAGATGCTTAGGTCTCTTCAAAACCTTACTGGCGCAAGCACTTTAATGCCTTGCCCATCTGTCAACACAGTTTTTACTGCCAACGGCCTACCTTGCTTAGTTATCAAACAAGCTCCCAACGGAGCTCTTAAGACTCCATTATTCCATTTTGCCTACAAGTCCATTGCCTTTTCTATAGGCTCCGGTCATTCGTTGAAAGAGGAACCTAAAATGTAAGGGAACATCGTGGTTAATTCTTCCTTAATGTGTTCGTCATGAAAAGTAAACTGTCAAATATAAAGTTCACTGGGGTTTAAAATCCCAGGTAAGAGACCTTAGGTGGGTGTTTTACCAAAGGAAGTCAATGCTTTTACCTGGTTCTCTCGACGAGTTCTTTTGCTGGTGTCAGTTCCGTGTCGAAAGGTCGCTTTGGTAGCCAGTCTTACGTGGGCCATCAGCAAATGTGTGAGGGGGTTATAAAGATAGATCATTCATTTTTATTTTAATGCGGTTGATTTGCAGGTCGCAAACACACACACACACACACACACACACACACACACACACACACACACACACACACACACACACACACACACACACACACACACACACACACGCTTTCCTCACTCAAGAAAAATATACTCACACCAGTGTTCGCGCACGTGTACGCGCGCGCACGCACGCATGCACACACACACAACAACCACGCACGCACACACACACACAACAACAACAACAACAACAAAAACAACAACAACAACAACAACAACACACACACACACACACACACACACACACACACACACACACACACACACACACACACACACACACACACAGAGGCACAAACACGCGTACACCCCCGTACACATACACACAACACTTCTACCCCAGTGCACACACACGCCCTCCACCATGACCACAGGCACAATTTATTACCGCCACGAAGTAATACTGAGTCCCCGATTTTCCACGGTGGAAGCTGGGTGTATAGCGTTATCTGTGGTGTCATCTGACTTTGCGGTGATTCGGGTATTGTGACAGTGAAGACTTGTCAGGGTAAATTGATGGTTTGCCAGGGAGGAGGTGGTACGGACGGTGATCATTCTTGGAGCCTTGTCGGCCAAACTGGGCGGAGAAATAGTAGGAAATTGCGAGTTTGATTTAGTTTGAGCATTTCGCTTGCCGCGGGTGGGAGAATGAATGTGCAACCTTGTACGAACTGGTACGAACACTGTGTCGTCGGAAATGATGGTGGTGTCGTTGGACAAGATGGGATTTAACGTGTGTTTTTATTGTCCGTGTCTCAAACTACCCCCCCCCCCCCCGCCACCCCGTTCACTGCAATCTTGTTTTTGTCTCCATCAGTGCATGTTAATTTGTTTTGTCAGTTTATTGCGTGCATGTGTGCTGTTATGGACATAATTATCTGAAGAAAAAAGTAGATTTGTACATAAGTCTTTATTCTTCAGTAATAAAGCAGCAGCATCACCATCATCTTTGTTCGGTTTCCTTTCTTATTCTGTCTTTGTTTCTTTTTTTCTTCTTCTTTTTTTCATTCATTCGATTAATTTTTTCCAATCTTCTTCGAACGTGAAATGACATGTGAATGAGTTTTTACTAACTTGTGATTTGATGCCTTGTGTTTCATCCGATGTTACGTTCGCTAACGACTGGGCGTTATATATCAGTCAATCAGTCAATAAATCGGTTAATCGTGTAATCTCTCTCTCTCTCTCTCTCTCTCTCTCTCTCTCTCTCTCTCTCTCTCTCTCTCTCTCTCTCTCTCTCTGTGCTGTTGGGACGTTAAATCGAAAAACTGTCTACCCCCCACCCCCACCATCCATCCTCCATCTCTCCGCTGCAGTATGTCGTGCCTGTGCACGTGCGACCCACACATTGCGGCGCGGTCTCCGTTCCACCCTCTCCGCCCTCCCCCTCCTCCCCACTACCCACTGCCTAACGCTAGGCGAAGAACGAAGAGCTTTCCCCCAACGTCGCACTAACCTAACCACGGAGTTACAGCCAAGCGCGAAGAGTCAATACCACACGAGACTCCAGAACTCCGCACCGGACCCACACAAAGCTGGGCGAGAGAGGAGCAAAAAAGAAAAGAGGGGAGAAATCCTTCTGTCAGGAAAGCGAAAAACAATCAGCTTTCTCCTTATCGCACTCAGGTAAGAGGCGCTACTCTGTTGACTTACCAGTTCGCTCCCTTGACCAATTTGCGTCACCCAAAGTTTTGCGTGCGAGCGACCCCTGAAACGTCAATTAGCACTTGCCCTACAGTTACGTGATTCAGCAAAGTCGTTTGAACTGGGGAGAGAAATCAGACTGAAACAGACTGGAAACACTGCTGGAAAAAGCGGCTAACTGCCTCAGCTAGTTCCTGTTAAAGAAAGTAAATAAATAACGAATCACCAAACAAAGGGAGTTAATTGCGCTCTAAAGACGTCACACGCTGAATGAATAACGAATAAACATTTGCAGGGCTCTTCGCAAGTAGGTCCGAGTCACTTTCGACTCGTTTTCGAAATCAGGAGTAAGATCAAAGAGTTTTTAGATTCAGGTTAAAGAGAGCAGCAGTTTAGTAAAGTCTGGAAAGACCGTAAACGTGCGGTTACGGTTGAAGCAACAATTCACACCAGTTCAACTCCATAGACCGGAACGGGGTTATTTTTGACGAAGTCGACAAAAGAAGCCAGTTGTGAGTTTAATTTTCGTGTCTGCCGTAGTTATTAACTCAGCGGGTTGTAGCCGTGGTGAATCAATTATTTTTTCTCCGTCAGTGGATCAGCTGATGAGACAGAGTTCCATCCTTCAGTGATTTTCCAAAGAAGCGAAACTAATAAGTGCGTGTGCACGGCTGCGTGACCTTTGGAAGGACCAAACTGACGGTAAACACTCGAGGACCATTCGCAAGGTCATCCCCACGATTCCCAATAGTGTCGTGTAGGATTTGTGTCACAAGGGATATCATGACGACCCTGACTGGCTCCTTTCCAGATCGTTCCCAATCAACAGATTGAGTTCGGAGGACCTAGAGCTCAAAATTAATGACCCGATTTATTCTATTCAGAGCTGCGGGAGCACGGGGGCCCGGTGGAAAGGCTGAATTACACAGTCAAACCTCGTCTGCTTCAAGTGC
>JABMCL010000650.1:3262500-3277500 GCA_018857735.1 Alviniconcha marisindica
ACCCGAAAACCGAGGTAGCTGCTATGGAAACAGAAGAAAAGAAGATGATGATGATTTTCAAGTTGTAGAGCGCGGCTCGGTCTCCTGTCCACGCACACGCCACGTTCAGGACACAGCCGTGTTGCCGAAGAGACACAATAGATAGATAAATAAATAACATGATTTTTTTTTTTAACAACTTATGATACTAGTAAAGTGGCGACAAACAGATTTACAAACTGTCGAACTCTCTTTCGCACTCTGTCTGTCTGTCTGTCTGTCTGTCCATCCGTCCGTCTGTCTCTCTGTCTGTCTGTCTGTCTGTCTCTGTCTGTCTGTCTGTCTGTCTGTCTGTCTGTCTGTCTGTCTGTCTGTCTGTCTCTCTTCTTCTCTCTCTCTCTCTCTCTCTCTCTCTCTCTCTCTCTCTCTCTCTCTCTCTCTCTCTCTCTCTCCTAAAAATTGTTTTGAATTGGTCTTACTTTGCCTTATTATTGCTCTGTTCGTATGATGTGATGTTTTAGACAGAAATTAGTTTTGTTTTGTTTTTAAGTCGTTTTTTCTCTAGCGTATTTAATGGAATTCTTGTTTGATGTATTGAGTGTTGCTGTGTTTGTCATCAGGGACAGATTTGTAAAAAAGCCGACACGTGCTTAAATCTTTATCCCTGTGTAATAAAGTATTATCTTATTTCTCTCTCTCTCTCGGTGTGTCTGAAATACGTGTGTACGTGTAGTATTAGTAGAATTAGTCCCTCGTGGGCGACAGCTGGATGTAAAAAGACCCTGTGTCTACTCCACTACCCTCGTAAACTAAAGTGTATTCATTCTCTCTCTCTCTCTCTCTCTCTCTCTCTCTCTCTCTCTCTCTCTCTCTCTCTCTCTCTCACACACACACACACACACACACACACACGCGCGCGCGCGCGCGCGTGCGAGCACACACACACACAAACCTGGGAGCGGAGAAAAGGGGCAGATAAAAACAGCAACTTTAATACACGGAGAAGACTTTTTGAGACCGTCAAACTGATAAAAACAAGAGATGGGAGGGGGGTGGGGGGTGGAGAGGGTGGCGGAGGAGAGGGGGCCGGGGGGGGGGGGGGGGGGGGGGGTGGTGGTTATTAAAGGGGAATGTTCGTTTTAAAACGAACAAAAACAACAGCCGCTAGACATGTTTCATTGCTCAGACTTGTTTTGGAGTATGGTCTGTTGAAATATGACCTGGCCTTTACTGTTCTGCGATAAAATGAAACCGATCTTCCAATCGATTCCAAGATCAATCTGGGACGGTAGTTCTCGCTACAATCCGCCCAGACACGTCTCCCAGGCACGTTTTGCATACCCCTGTAAACAACCCCCCCTTTTTCTCTAGGCAGTAGCAGTTATTTTTCATTTGCCAAAGCCAGAAACTACAAAAGTTTACTGTTCAATTTACGGTTTCCCACGACCTAGATCGGTAAACACCTTCTTTCCCTCGGCACTACCACACACACAGGTAAACTAAAATCTTTATGTGTTGCTCCGGCGTTTCGGTCAACTCTAGCGGATTCTACTACGAAAGAAGGACCGAGACTGAAGTGGAAAGAATAGCGCGAGTTTCTCAACGCAGCCACCAGCAGCGCGCTAGCCACGTGGCCACCGGTTAACGGGACCCATTGTGCGTCAGGTGCGCGTACGCTAGCGTACAGGTAAGTTGTGGCCCCCACGTGACTCCTCCTTACTACTCGACAATCAGAAAATATTCACTCGCTCTAAACATTGCATATTATTACTAAAATGATAATCAATCCACTTCTATGTGTATTAAAAACGGACCCAGCACGTGCAAGCGTTCAGTTCCGATAAAAATACGCACTCTTTTTTCTCGCGTGGATAGTGATAGCGCGACGCGGCTATTGTTCACCAGTGAGTCATAGGTATCCGTGCGCGCTCATTTGCATTCACGTCCATGGCGAGGTGTGCGACCCACCGTGTTTTGTGTTAGTGCGCCAAGCTTCCAGTCTTCCGATGTCCTAACTGTGATTTCGGAGTAACCTTTCCACCTCGATTCGTTCGTTTGGATTATCACTTTCGTCGGTTGGGAAGAGGTAAGTCAGCTGAATTTTTTTACCGTCTATTTACCTGAGTCAGTGCCGGCAACTGGTGTGTCACTGCCATGTCAACTGAGGGGGACGCACGCACTCCACTGACGTGAGGCCAAGCCCCCATCCCACAGGTAAAAATGACCGTCTGCTTCCTCGCTGAGGTGTTCGCGGATGTACAGTTTGGGAATCCGGCGTTATCTGCAAGTTGTGCATGAAGATGATGTGTTGGGTACGAATTGAGTGCACGAATGTGTGAGCTGTGCAGCCAGGTACGACTGTCGTTATGATGCAAGTTTGTAAACATCGCCGTACAGATCTAAGGCGCAGTACAGGAACCAAGGGACACAATTCGTAACAGGTAAAACTACCGGAGCGAATCCAGGGCGACTGAAAGCCGAGGCAGTGAAGCGGAACTGGGTGATGTTTATACATTTATGTGTACAGTTCCAATTTTAAAAGTTATTTCACTAAAAAAATTGTGCGCTGGATTTTGGTGTGCTGTGTGGTTGTGACTGTTATCAATGTGCGTGGCACACCTGTTCAACCTATTGCTGGTGAGTCAGTTAGGCTTCTTTTTATTTTATTTTTATAGAATATTTTGCTTTACAATGTTCAGAGGTTTTTTGTTATTCGCCAGCTGTCATTTTTCTTTTTGTTTACAGTTTTTTTCCCTTCTTTCTGTTGCTACTTGTACTTGTTACAATAATAGGGTTTGTAGATGAACATATATATTCTTGCATGGATTTTTGTTGTTGTTGCATTATTTGCATGATCACTCATTCATTTATTCATTTAAAATGATTGTTGCCCAGTAGAGTGCACGTGAATACAATGCACAAAAATTTATTGTGTAGGAATATGTAGTTTTAATTGCGTTATGGAGTTCCTATTTTTATGTGTTCTGCTTATTTTTCATTGGCTCAGTTTTTGTTTTTTGTTGGAAAGTTTGAATTTTGAAATGTAAACTTTATCACTTCATAAAACAGCGGAGAAGAAAAAAGTGGAGAGAGAAAGTCACACAAAATATGAGTATTGATACTGATAAACTTTCGAGAGAGAGAGAGAGACTGGAGGTGTAAAACCATAGGTCCATCACAAAGCTGTCAGCTTAGGTTGATTTTATTTGCAGTGTTTTTGTGGGTTTGTTGGGGGGGGGGGGGGCTGGTTTGTTGTTGTTTTGTGTTTTTAGTTATTCATATAAAGCACTTTTGTTTAATTCATTTGAATATATTATAATTTTGTTTTGTTGCTGCAACTTTATACAGATACATTATGTAGCCGATCACAAAGCCACAATTATTTTGTAGTCAAAGTACAAATTTATGTGAAAACAATGACAGCCCTGCAGTCAGGACTAATCATTTTCTAATCACTAATGGCATTGCTGTCACCTCAGTTTTGAGCCTCCCCCACTTTGGAGCTTTATTTGGACGTCGTCATCAGAGTAAGCAGCTTTGCAAGGCATCCACTCCACCATTGATTTTACCTTATGGTATAAACTAGCATAATGCCTGGTGGTGTTCCAGATGTTGATACTGCTCACTTTGAAGGTGCCGTTTATTTGTGTAACAGGTTGTGTTTTGTTTGTGGTATGAATAACATTTATGTAAGTTCACTTTGAAGAAAGGTTCACCACACACACACACACACACACACACACACACACACACACACACACACACACACAGGGGAAAAGCTGGAAGACTGTAACTGGACGATTATGGAACTTGTGAAAGAAGTTCTGATCATAAACTGTGAACACCATTTTACTAAGAACAAAACAGAATGACAAATTGAGGATGGTGTTTTCATTTGCAAACCTTTTACAGGGTGATGTAACTCACAAAAGCACCAGCCTGAACTTTGGTGCAAAGAATCAATTGTAAAAATTGAATATATAATATGAAAGGTGTCAACACAACTGGGATTGTCCAGTGACCGTTTCCCTTCCACCTTTATTTCATCTACTTTACCAAACTTAACATATTAACTTCTTGCCGTCAATGTATGCTGTAGTAGTACCTTCAAAAATTGACCCACTGTTCTATGTTCTTTGTTAAATGGTGGAAATATTACAATACGCGTATGTAACATTTCCTGGTCCATTGCCTGCAAAGTGGGCTATTTCATGGAGGCGCTCATACTGCATGTTTTTGGTGTACAGTTAATCCTAATGACATCCACATAGGACAGTTTCACATTTTAAGTCTAGTTCACTTCAAAACAGTGTGTGTATGTGCACAGAAAATGCAGATGCCTTCCACCCTATTTTTGACCAGTTGTTGCTTTTGAACCAGTACCAGTGTTGGTCTGGTTTATTGATGACTGGTGACCCTTTCTCTCCCTTTGAAGGTCACCAAGCGCTCCAGCTGCACCTGAACTAGATTATGGACACTATAGACTACATAATTATACCATATATATATATATATATATAGATATACCCAAATGCTATTTTTAACAGCAGTTTGACCTGCATTGCTATAGCGGCCAGTGCGCTGTCGGACAGCTTTGAAAGTCAAACTGTTCACCCATTGTTGTTGTTGTGCCAGTTGTTTTGTTGCACGTACTCAAAGTGCTGTCCCTCGCACAGCAGTTTTACTTACCCGGCTGTTTTTCGCACACCCCCCCTGCTGGGCTTGGCATTAAGTTACGGCTTAACCGATATGTCGCAGAAAGGTGTTTGCACAGGAGTTTGGGCAAAAACCCATACATAAACACTACCCCCTTCGGTGACAACGGTCCTTTCACCTGGCCCTGGCCTCGGTGGTGTTTCAGCAAGGGGTGTAGAACAAGGAGAACCACTTACCGCGAGCTAAACCAAGGCTTCCGATACTTTTAAATTAGGGCTGCAGACGGAAACACCGGAACGAAAAGCTCGCGTGACCGGGCACACGGTGAGGGCAAAAAGATCAAGGGAGGGACAGCGAGAGAGAGAAAGTGGACAGCGTAAGAAGTAGCATGACCACGCGGACTGGAAGCAAATCGGACCGAAGTAGCGTGCAGTGGGACGGACGGACGGCCGCGGCCGGTTGGGACGTGTGACACGTACAGCGTAGTAGGGGAGAGGGGGCAATTTTCACGGTCCGCGCGCTACAAAAGTGCCGCGTCAATCGGGGACAGGCCGGGAGGCGGGCGAAAGCGAAGGTAGCGTGGGGTTGCAATGGGGCAACGACCAGCAGGTAAACCTGGCAAGCTGCCAGCACAGGTAGGGGCTGACACTGAGAGGGGACGGATAGGGGTTCGTCGGGGGGGGGGGGGGGGGGGGGGGGGGGGGGAGCCGGGGAGGGGGTGGGGGAGTTGAGGACAGGGAGGGGGGTTAGTGAAAAGGCGGGGAGAGCGGGGTCGCTGGCTTGGCGCCAAGTGCCCAGCCCGTGCCTCCCTCTGACCCCTTGTGCTGGTCACTGCCGGACGTAGCGAGCCGCCGTAGCCTCTTATCACTGAGCGGGACTTGAGGCTGTCCGGCTTGCGCAACACTGTCCACAGAAGTAGAAATGAATGAGTGACACGAGACGGGGATAATTTAAGTGCAGTTTCTTCTCTCTTTTTTTGCTTTCTTTTTTGAGCCAACGTGTTGAAGATATATGGTGTTTTTGTTGTTTATTTTTGCTTATGCATTGTAACCCATAATTGTGAATAATAAAGATATATTTATTTGGTTAATGATGAATTATTTGTAAAGCGCGAACCTCTAACATAAAGGTAGGAGCGGCGCGCGATACGGAAATCAAATTTAAACACTCAAGTTGAGACGCTACAAGCGAAAATCGACAGTCAGTCAATTTTGATTATAAGCAGCTGGTGAAAAATAACGAGGAACAACGACGACAAGAAGCAATAGTTTTGTTTTTAACCAAAATTGTCCACAAGAAGCTAAATAGAAAATGAGAACTTCATGGCAACAGGCGGAGCACGCTGTCGCATGGCTATATTCTGACCCAATATAGGCTTTAAAGGGAGAACCTAGTTCGACACTAGTGCGCATCCACAATCGCAGTACGGGGGGGGAGGGGGGGCTGGAGTAAGTGTATTTGTGTTTTACGCCCAGTCAACCAGTGCGGTTATATAAATATAGAACGTTGTTGTACTGAAGGTGAAAAACAACGACGAGCGAAAGAACAACAGCTATGTACATCATTGGTTTCATATAAAATACACGTCAGTAACTGGCAAAGTTTCCAGCAAAATAAAATTCAATGAAAACATGTTATACGTGTAATTTGGCCAATCAATGTGACGAATTATTTACACGGTCAGTTCAAGTTCCTGCCGTAAGATTACTTACAGGCAAGTTGGCAGAGTTGCAACTACATAGGCCTATATATTATTTGAGAAGCTGTGTACGATTAATAATAATGCACAAGAGCAGGAAGCAGGAATATTAATGATTATTATCATGCACAAAAAACACACGGCTGTATGTATTCATTTTTATGCACGTGATGTTTGTGCGTGTCCGTGAAACATGATACACGAGTGATTATAAGCAGCAGTTCGCACAGAATCGGCAGAGTTACGTGGAAGATAAAGTAGCGAGTTAATGAACGGGTAGGCAATACACCTGTCATTTAACTGCCCGCACCGGAGACCGGTCTTTCACGCAATGGCGACGTGGTCACGCAGGGTGGCATTCACACCTGACCCAAATGATACCCGCTATCTGTCTTATCGGGCCTCATTTTTCTCAGCCAGATTCAAAACCGGCAACACTTCAGACACACTGTTAAATCCTCTGCTCCTGTTATGAGATCTGCCATAGAGGTTTGACGGACGGGAATGGGCGAGACAAATTGGTGCTAAACGGGGCGCTTTTTGGTCGTTCTGTCAAATGTGTGTTAAAGGGGTTTACCTTTGCCGGATGCAACCGAAACACCCCAGTCTGTTTCTCTCTCTTCATCAATCATCATATAGGGTATATGAAATGATGCCTTTTCATTGTGTAAATCAGTAGCCGGCTTAGCAAGGACTGGGTGTAGACTGGTTTAAGTAACCAAAAATACTCCTCACCTCTCTCTCTCTCTCTCTCTCTCTCTCTCTCTCTCTCTGCGTCTCAGGCTCTCTTAACGTCATTTTCCCTCCAAAACTAAAAACACACGCCCCAATAAATGCTGGTCGCGTTGACATCATTGGCGATTGTGGCGGGCGGGCAGAATAGCGTGATTATGAAATCACTCAACAGATTGCCTGTCAGCACTGTTGCAGCTTTTGCTGGGGCCAGGTGACTAGCCGGGTATTGCAGTTACACCCGTCGTCACTCGACACTGTTCAGTTTTCAAACGTAAAGTCCTAATTCGTCACCGCCATACAGCTGTTTCCGAGCCATTAGTGACTGCCCTAGGCCTCAGATTCAGCCGAATGAAAAACAAATGAGCGGAAATTGTCAGACAGACAATGAAGGCAGTGGAGAGAGAGAGAGAAATTTAATTTTACAAGAGAGAGAACTCCGCCGCGCCGGCGTGATAGTCAGCTGCGGCTTGTAGATCGAGCTCTCCCGCCTCCCGGCGTCACGTGCTCTCTTGATGCACGACGTAGACCATATCACAGCACAGCACACGGTATTGATTCGTCTGCAACTCATAATCATATGGCGCATGCGAAAACTGGCTGTACACCTGGACTTTTTTTCCTTTTTTTAAAAACTCCGCTGAGTATGAGTCAGAGCGTTTCCGCCCCACGCAAAATCCCCGTGAAGTTACGTTGATTCGGTGTTGTATCCGTTGCCATGGTTGCGATAACCTGTGTCAACGGGTGGGGGTGGGAGGTTCTGTTATATCATGCGGCGTTGCCGTGTCATGTGATGTAGACTGGCATGGTGATGCTATGGTTAGTCACGGGTCTTTGAGAGGAAGTTGCTTAATAAGTAATCCACGTGTCTGTTGTTTCAGTGTTACTGGTGATGTCTGTTGTTTCAGTCTCACTGGTGGCAGCGTTCCTCGTTTCTGAGAGTCAATGATTGTCGTGACAATTTATAGGGTTGTAGTGTAAACATAAAGTAGTTATGGACTCAAAGTAAGTATAAAAGTTCTTTCCCTCTACACCCCCTTCCCTTCTCTCTGACAGGTGTGTGACTTCCCCCTTTTCTGACAGGTGTGTGTGTGTGTGTGTTGTGTGTGTGTGTGTGTGTGTGTGTGTGTGTGTGTGTGACTTCCCCTCTCTCTGGCGTGTGTGTGAGTGAGTGTGTGTGAGACTTCCCCTTTTTTGACAGGTGTGTGTGTGTGTGTGTGTGTGTGTGTGTGTGTGTGTGTGTGTGTGAGTGAGTGAGTGTGTGTGTGTGTGTGTGTGACTTCCCCTCTCTCTGATGTGTGTGTGAGTGAGTGTGTGTACGCGTCCGTGAGACTGGTCGACAGTGACTTACGTCACGAAAATGGTGTCAGGTTGTTTCAGCATTTTGTCTGTATAACCTTCGGTTTCGTGGTGGATTGGTTCGGTGTAACTGTAACAAGCACTGTCACACACAAGTCTGATGCAATGGTAAGAACACCGTATCATACGTGCAGCGGCAGTGTGTCTGGCTATACGGGTTTACATCAGGTCCACTGCAGGCACCATTGTCATTATTTCGGTGTACGCCTTGCCGTTTTAATTCACGTATGCATTTTTTACAGCAAGTTTTCTGTTTTTTACCCAGCCACAGGCACCATTCGCATTATTTTGGTGTACTCTTGTTTTAATTCGCGTACGTATATTACAGGAAAAAATTCTGTTGATTTTACCCAACCACAGGCACCATTCGCATTTTGGTGTACTTTTGCTGTTTTTAAGTCATGTACGTATTTTACATCAAATTTTCTCTTAATTTTACACAGGCACCAGCACCATTCTCTTTATTTTGGTGTACTCTTGTCGTTTTAATTCATGTACGTATTTTACAGCAAAATTTCTGTTGATTTTACCCAGCCACAGGCACCATTCGCATTTTGGTGTACTCTTGTCGTTTTAATTCATGTACGTATTTTACAGAAAAAATTCTGTTGATTTTACCCAGCCACTGTCAGAAATTCATTATCCGCTTGGCTCCTTTTTCAGATGGTGAGCTGGGTGCCAAGTGTGTGTGGATACATTTTCACCCGCTCTTCGTGATGGATACTGTGACTTGATCCTTGGAGTGAGCTGCCTACCTGCCTGCCCGCCTGGAGTAGCAATGCTGACCTACACCTTCGTCACGCCGATTGAACTGTGAACACTATGGGCGATTCTGGGGACGAGCTTGAGTGCATGCTGCCGGCCAACTGCCCCAGCCCCTACTTCGACACCTGGGACAGACACAACAGCATCGCCTTCTCCGCCACCAAAGGGCTGCGAAATGCACCGGGAGAGAACAACTGCTTCGTCAACTGTGCCGTGCAGGTGAGCAGTGTTCATCGGTACGCGCACGAAACGGGCGGTCTAGTCTGGGGCCTGAGACACAGATACGCGTATCTGAAGTTCTGTTCTAGGCCTGACGCACAGATACGTGTACCTGAAGTTCTATTCTAGGCCAGACGTACACATATGTGTGTCGGAAGTACTAAGCTGGGCCCTGACGCAGAAATATGTGTGTCGGAAGTACTAAGCTAGAACTGACGCACAGATACGTGTACCTGAAGTACTATTCTAGGCCTGACGCACACATATGTGTGTCGGAAGTACTAAGCTGGGCCCTGACTCACAGATATGTGTATCTGAAGTTCTGTTCTAGACCTGACGCACAAATACGTGCGTTTCGAGTTTTTTAGCTGATGCCTGATGCACAAATTACAATCTAGAGTTTTGAGCTGAGGCCTGTACTACGCACTACTCACAAATATGTGTGTCGGAAGTAGTAAGCTGGAGCTTGACGCACAGATATGTGTACCTGAAGTTCTATTCTAGCTGAATCCTGACGCACAGATATGTGTACCTGAAGTTCTATTCTAGCTGAATCCTGACGCACAGATATGTGTACCTGAAGTTCTATTCTAGCTGAATCCTGACGCACAGATATGTGTACCTGAAGTTCTATTCTAGCTGAATCCTGACGCACAGATATGTGTACCTGAAGTTCTATTCTAGTTGAATCCTGACACACAGGTGTGTGTGTGTGTGTGTGTGTCTGAAGTACTAAGCTGGGCTTTACGCTCAAATATGCGTATGTGAAGTTCTGAGTTGAGAGGCTTGACTCAAAGTTTTAAGCTCAGGCCTGACGAACAAGTATGTGTATGTGAAGTTTTGAGCTGGGGCTAGAACACCAGACTTCTCGCCACTCGTAACGGTACACATGAGACTTGACCCAGATGCACTGACACTCAGCAGCTGGTACGCGTCGCAACACTGGCCCGTCACATGGGTGTGTCAGCGTTATTGACTCTCATCAGTGTCAGTTTTGCTCTCTCTCTCTCTCTCTCTCCTCTCTCTCTCTCTCTCTCTCTCTCTCTCTCTCTCTCTCTCTCTCTCTCTGTCTCTCTGTGCGTGTGTGTCTCTGTACGTATGTATCTGTCGTGATTAATGTTTCCGATATGGTAAGTAGGGCCTCGTGGTTGTGAGCCTTTGGGAATTTTGCAACCATGCTGACGCATCAACTTTTACCGCCTAAACCTTCAAGTGTGAAAGAACATTGTGGGTTGACAGAAATGGTGTGACAATATCACCGTCGTTCCGGTTTCTACTTTCTAGGTGCGACGTCACTAGACTGTGTCCATTGTACGGTCATTCCAGTGCAGGTACACCCGTAATGTACAGCTAACTGCAACAGGTTATCAAGTCTTCTAAAAGGCCTAACTTTGTTGCATTTTGAAACTGTTTGTGTTATTGTATGCCCTGTGGGGGTTGTTAGTATTCATGACGAACATCCTAGGCACGCATCGTCTGCATGTCTGAAACGGCACAAAGCTGTGACAGGCATTCGACACACGATTCTAAAAACAGATTGTTGCTGAAGAGTTGCTTTACGTCCACAGAAACCGTAGGCTTATTAGGGACGGGAGCCCAGGACGGCCACCTCACCTCACAGAGCTCCTGAGCTCTGCTTTAGTTTGTAACTTCACGCTTCTCAGTCACGTCAATGATACCAAGTTTGTTGTCCTGTGTTCTGAAAGCTAAGAAACAGCGGATTATTATCAGGCATGGTTTCCTATGGCTACGGCTTTCGCTTGACACGACCCACGCCCTGATGTCACCGCCGGTGCAATAAAATGCCAGCGTCAGTGTCTGTATGATACCACCGGCCTTTCCCACAGTCTGTCCACAGCGACATCCCGATAACGGTCAGCGCGTTCAGATTAGCACGGGGCGTTGTTTTAATCACCTGCCGCTGGAGCAGCTTCATGAAGACTCCGGACACCGAGCCTTTAATCAGACCTTCTCCACTTTCCCTGATGGCATTGACCCTACAGGTTATCCCTGTGGCATTGACCCTACAGGTTATCCGGAGAGGGCACTTCCCTCATTGTCCCCCATTGTCTGGCTGACGTGGCGTCATCCGTGATGTATGCGTGCTGCCTGGGCTTGACGTTGTGCCGGTTTCCGACCTCCTTCACCACGCCCTTGATGTGAAGGGAGAGGAAGAGCAGGCGGCCCTTGTGTCTGGGCAAAGGGCTCTAGACTTCTCTTTCCCTCCCTCTCGCCCCCAGGCTGATTAGCTGCCTGCAGGCACGGGTCTGGCAGCTCGGCCTGGTCTCGTTCGTAAACACTCTTTGTCATTTGGCTGGTCTGACACCGGTACAAAAGCTTCTGCTTTAGTCCCGCGGTGTCGACCAGAGCTCAGGAACTGTGTGAAAGTCGAGGTGGCCGTCCTAGGGCTCCCGTCCCTAATAAGTCTACGGTTTCTGTGGACGTAAAGCAACACTCAACCAACCCGCGGCGGCCGCAAAGCTGAGGAGCTGTGTGAAAGTCGAGGTGGCCGACCTGGGCTCCCTGTCCCAAATAGTCCTTATGGTCTATGTGGACGTAAAGCAACATTGGACTTGAACCCGCGGTGTCAGTTTTGCAAACCGGAGAGAAGGGGCTTTCTTTCTTGGCTTTTGTTGGTAAGTAATAGAAAGCGCTTGTGTGGTGTTCTGGGGACACCATACGCAACAAGGGAGATGTCCAGACGAGCGGATCGAAGGCCCTTTAAGTTTGTGTTAAATTCAGACCTACTTGTGGTCTCTGCAAGTTGCTGAAGGTTCTGTATTGTCATAGAATCATGATAGGCTGTAGCTGTTGTCAACTCTTTTGGCCAAACCTGAGAGCGCTCTTTTGTTGATGTGTGTGTCTTGTTTCATCGCTCCTTTTGACAAGTTCTTCAGATTATTGTGTACAGGAAGTGTCGTTACGGCGGGACCCCGCAAGAGTATTGTTACTATCAAACAAACAAGAGCAACAAAAAGCTGTCGATGTTGTTGAAAAGTTTTCTGGAGTTACGACGTGGTTCTGTCGGTGGTGTTGAAAAGTTTTCCCGAGCTATGCCGCTTTCGGTTCACATTAATTTGACCTAGTGTTGAACAAAGACGAATTCAAAGGGTGTTTTGGTGTGTTACTTCTTTTATTTTGTTAAGTGGTTTTGGTGTGTTACTGACTTTATTTTGTTAAGTGGTGTTAGTTCACTATCACTTTCAACCTAGTTGGCTGTAGTTCCGTAAATGTTAAAATTATGCCCGAGCCATTCATTCTTTTTTCCTCAATCTTGTGGACGCTGTGTTGTGAAAGTGGTAAAGTAAACATGGTCCACAGAAACCACAAGGCTTATTAGGCACGGGGAGGTGGGGGGGTGGGGGGGTGGGAGAGGGAGATTATATACCTATCTCTACACTGTCACTACCAGAATGACTTCTGCATTAAGGTGGGCAGCAATGAGAGCCATTTTAATGTTTCATAATTGTGAGGGACAGAGTCACAAGACAGTGTCCACAGACCACAACCTTTGAAGTGAAAGGAGAGCCGAAGCAGATTCAAACCGAGGTCCATCTGCTTACCAGCCTTACCGCTAGGCCAAACCGGCTCACATGGAACATTGGAAGTGGTGAATCCATGGACCTACATATATATATATTTGAAGCTGTATGAATCAGCCTTGTTCGGAAGGGAGGACATTGAGAACGACAACACGGCACAGCATGCGATTACAGCCAGCAGCTCCACAGTTGTTTGATTGTTTTTTTGTCAAAAGCAACGAGAAAACAAGACACACACATCAACAAAAGAGCACTCTCAAGTTTGGCCAAAAGAGTTGACATTGAGAACGACGACACGGCACAGCATGCGATTACAGCCAACAGCTCCACAGTTTTTTTTACACCTGACTGCCTTTGCTGCACAGCTCAGGTGTAGGGTGGCGCGTCGCTGAACCGTGTCGGCCGTGCGGCAGCTTAATGCGGATTACAGGGCGCTGAGGCTCAGGCTTAGTGCTGTGCAGCGGTGTCGGAGGGGGTTGCCAAAATAACTGCGCAAAGTGCCGCATGGCTGTGCGTATGTGGTTGCCTGCATGTATCTAAGACAAGTAAATCAGTCAAGAAGAATTGTGATACTATATATATATCAGACTGTCAGCCGTCGTAGTGCTCTTTTCGAAGACCACACACACACACACACACACACACACACACACACACACACACACACACACAAAGCGCACGGGCGAACACACAGAACAAGATGCATCGACAGAAGTTTCTCTCTCTCTCTCTCTCTTCTCTCTCTCTCTCTCTCTCTCTCTCTCTCTCTCTCTCTCTCTCTCTCTCTCTCTCTCTGAGGGGGGTATACGTTATAATTGGAATATGTGAGCAGTTGGGATATGTGAGCAGACGCCGGAAGAATGGGTTTGGACACAGTCTGCAGACACACGCTGCGCACACGCACACAAAGGTGGCCTGTAAATGTTTGCATTATTCATAAAACCTCTGTCCACGCTCAGCTCTTTCTACCTGTTGGACTCCCGGCACAAGCGACACAGAGCTCCGCAGTTTTCAATTCATCAGGTGCCATTGTCGTCGTCCCTTCCTCGTTTTGTTCACGGTGACCTGCACCTGTTGTGAGGACTGATGCCTGGACAAGGGGCCCCTCAGCGTCAGGACAGGTTACTAATACTATTAATAGGGTTTTGATCCCCTCGCCTGTTCTCTGAGCTTGGCTCCGCTGCGATGGGCAGATGGCTTCAGGTCCTCTGGTCAGATCGGGTTTCCTTTTTGTGGCGCCAAGTGTTGGTCGGATGTGACTGGAGGCTCGGTCTCTCTTTACCCCTGTGTGTGTGTGTGTTTACGTGTGTGTGTATGTTTGTTTTTGTATGTCTACGTGTGTGTGTGTGTCTGTGTGAGTATATCTAGGCGCGGGTGTGTGTCTGCGGGTGTGTGTGTGTGTCTATAGATGTGTGTCTGTGTATGTCTAGGCGTGTGTGTGTGTGTGTCTATAGATGTGTGTCTGTGTGAGTATGTCTAGGTGTGTGTCTGCGGGTGTGTGTGTGTGTATGTTTGTGTTTGTATGTCTACGTGTGTGTGTGAGTATGTCTAGGTGTGTGTCTGCGGGTGTGTGTGTATGTCTGTGTGTCTGTGTGAGTATGTCTAGGCGCGTGTGTGTGTCTGCGGGCGTGTGTGTGCAGTGAAGCGTGTATAGCGCTGTGATGGCGTGTCAAGAGCTCGTTTGACATCCCACTGTGCTCATTGTACCACCTGATCCCCAGCCCGCCTTGCCTCCCTCGCCACGGCCGAGATACAGTTTCCTTGTCATTAAAATTGCCTCTCCCTCACATCACTCCCCCTCCCTCATCCCACCCACCCCACTCTCCCTCACCCCTTGACGGTGTCCACTTCCAACCGACCAATCAGCATCCTTCCGGAGCGTGACACTGGTCCAGCTGGTCGCGCTACACGCGCAGCCACGAGACTGACGATGACCTGTGCATTCATATTATAATGGTCAGCTTCCCGTGCACCCCTCCCAGCCCACAATGGTCAGTCCTGCGTGGTCAATACACTTGTGGAGGAGCGATGAAAGGGGGGGTAATTTCT
>JABMCL010000650.1:3280000-3300000 GCA_018857735.1 Alviniconcha marisindica
CGGTTCCTGGACCGTGGCAGGCAAGGCAAATCACAGAATTTCTGGAGAACCCCACCTCATTTTAGGATGGGCTACGCCGCTTAAACTTCTTTATGTATTCCATATATATATATATATACATATATTGCCGCATCAGCATCAGCTCCTTTATAGGTGTAGCCAGTTGCTTCGGTCTTTTCCTCTCATTCAAAAACCTTTTGATTATCTTCTTCCTCGTTTCTTTTTGTGTCGTTGCCTTGGTTACCGCACGTAACAAACAGGAAGGAGTGTTCATTGTAGACATGAATAGGAGAACTTGTCAGTGGCGACCAGAGCATTCTGTCATCGATTGATGAAAGTTTCCTCTTTTGGACACGCCAGTAACGCGGTGGTTATTAATCTGCAAAACGAATGCGTGGTTGGGGTCAACTGGTCATGAGTTGGAATTGAAATGAAGTCATTACCGGCGTACGTGTGTGCGTGCGTACGTGTGTGTGTGTGTGTGTGTGTGTGTGTGTGTGTGTGTGTGTGTGTGTGTGTGTGTGTGTGTGTGTTTCCAATAAAAGCTTTCAGGATGTTAACAAAATCTTTCCTTGGTGGAAGCGGGTAATTCCCTCAATTTTGTTTTTGAATTGCATTGAGACTGAAATGCATTGTGATGGATTCGGTTCCGAATTATCCTCGTTCTGTTTGTCGGTTTTTACTACCGGTTCTGTTAGTCTTGCAAACGACACGAAAACGTGTCTTGCGCTGATGAATAGGAGAGACTAAGCACAAACTGCTTCGTGAATTAAATTGTTGAAGTCGAAAGCAGTTCACAGACTGACACAGTGAAACGAACATAATTTTATGAGAATGGATGCTAGACGCGCCTTGAGTTTTCCGCGATTGTCCCGTGTCATTTTTTAAATTGTTTTATTCGTGCCTACTGTCATTCGTCTCAAGTCTCCGTTTGCTGCCCATTTTCAATTAGTAAGTAAGTAAGTAAACATGGTGCTTAACGTCCACAGAAACCGTACGGCTTATTAGGGACGGGGAGAAGGGGGGGGGGGGTATGGAAGTGGGGGAAGAGGGGGATTATATACCTATCGCTACACTGTCACCACCAGAATGACTTCTGCACTAAGATGGGCAGCGATGAGAGCCATTTTAATGTTTCAGTAGGAAGTGATGGACAAAGTCACAAGACAGTGTCCACAAACCACAACTTTTGAAGAGAAAGGAGAGCCGAAGCGGTATCGAACCGAGGTCCTTCCGCTTACCAGCCTAACGCCTTGCCGCTAGGCCAAACCGGCTCATCCGTTTTAAATTGTGTGTAAATTAAGTTTTGTATTGTCAGAATACTCGTTTTTGCGGGTGCCTGTGTGTGTGTATACATGTGTGTGCGTGTATGCACTTAGAATAGTCTCTACGGAAAAGATCTTGTACTTAATAAATACTTTATTATTATTTTACTATAATTTAAAAAAAATCACGGTGCTGGGTGAATAGTTCCGCTTCCCCACGATCTTGTTATTACAGCTTTAGTTACAGACTTAAGGCGCGTGCAGTTCGGCCTGCAAAATGGCTGATCAGACAAAATGCTATTCTGGGTGTGGGTGTGAAAGTCAGGGACACTGTTCTTCTTCTATTGACCTACCCACTCCACACAGAGCGAGTTTCCGGTGCTTTGTCAAGCCCCCGGGTGGCATAAAGTCGATCTGACTCTGCACCCTCTTACGGCGCCGGTCCACCCCGAAGTAACTCGGCGCCGTTGAAGAAGAGGTTCTAGAGTTTGGGTACTTTAACTGATGTTGATCGGTTACGTTCAAGTTTTAGTTTTGTTTCGGTAGCCATGGGAAATTCGTGGATAGCTTCTGTATTTTTTGCTTCGACTTTTAATGACGAGCGTTTTTGTTATTTTTTTTTCTCCCTTTTTCCCCCCCGTTGTCTTCTTTCTCTTCCATTCAAGGACTGGGCTCTTCCAGAGCGTTGCAAGTCCTGTAGTGATGTGTGTTTAAAAGGTGGTCACGGTCAATGCCTTGGGTGTTATCAAAAGTTAAAACTATATATATATATATATATATATATATATATATATATATATATATATATATATATATATATATATATATATCTTGGTATTCATCGAGTGGTAAATAGATAGATAGATAGTTGTTTTTTAACGCCCAGGCAACCATGTCGACGAAGAGCTGTTTCGTACGACAGCAACAATAACAATGACAGCAACATCCGCAGCAGTTTGGACATTGTGCCCCGCCTAACTTTGACTGAAAGGGCTGAGGGTATGGTCGAGGCTGCCCTGTCACTTGATGTGCGGTTCACCGATCAAGGACGGCGCCTTCAATGTAATATTAATAATCTCTCTTTTCCTGCTTCCGGCGGCACACTCTGGCGCAACAGGTCTCAGGGGAATACCCCTTCTACCCGCTTTGCGTTCACGAATCAGAGCTCGGGAGCTGTGTGAGAGTCGAGGTGGACGTCCTGGGTTCCTCATCCCAAATTGTCCGCACGGTCCCTGTGGACGTAAAGCAACGTGGAACGAACGCGTCCACAGAGCTGTGTGAAAGTTGAGGTGGCCGTCCTGGGCTCCCGTCCCTAATAAGCCTACGGTTTCTGTGGACGTAAAGCAGCATTAGAAGAAGAAGTGCCAAGCCTCAGAGCTCAAAGTCGAGGTGGACGTCCTTGCTCCCGTCCCTAATAAGCCTACGGTTTCTCTGGACGTAAAGCAACACTCAACCAACGCGTTCACAAGACTTCTTGTTCGAATTGAGAAGTTGCAGGTGTTTTTTACTCTCTGAAGGGAATAGCTAGTCTTCTCCGCGACTGTCTGCTGTGTTGAAGACTGTGAACTGTATGGGCGATGAGGAGTAATTGTGTCAATTTTATTGCGTATTCCTTATCATAGACCAGCGTGACTAACGCGGCAGTGTAGTCTTCAGAGACTGTGGACAGTGTGACGTTGACCATGTTGCTGGATATTTGCATGCAGGTTGGAGTTCTTTCTTTTCCTTGTTTCCTTTTGGGGGTTTTTCCTTCTTGTTTGTTTAATTTTTGGTTTTGTATGTCGAACTTTCTTTTCCTCAGTCACTGTACGAGCAACTCGTCAGCCTGTCGATATGAACAGAAGCCATTTTGCTATCTGGAAATGTCGGTTAACGTTTTTGTTGCTTTTTCAATTCATGTTTTGGGGCGGGAGGTGACGCATTTCGTATGTGCGAGCGGCTATTACATAGCCTAAACCATAAACAAAAATCTGAAACAAGAATGACCATTAGCGTTCTAAAATAAGATCCAAACACATGAAAGATTCAAAAGAACGCTTATTTATTATAACACAGACAACACGATGCAAATTTTCAGGAAAATCCCCTTCTTCAGGCCACAAAACGACACTTAAACAACAGTGAAACGGTTAAAGACAATGAAAAATTATATGAGAGGTGAAGTAACTTATCTTTTGTTGTTGTGTTCAGTGCTTGCCGGGAGAACATTATAAACGTTGGCCATATCTTTTGGATTTTGTGTGATCATTATTATTGACAACCTTCATCCGGAACTCTTGAACTTTCGCACCTTTCTCGGTGACTATGTTTAACCCCCATTGAGCTTTTGGAGGCTCACATAGTTGAGGAGCTGTGTGAGAGTCGAGGTGGCCGTCCTGAGCTGTCCGTCCTAACGAGCCTTCTGGTTTCCGTGGACGTAAAGCTATATTGAACCGTGCTTCGGCATTGGCCACATTTTGTCCCTAATATGTCAACCGACATCCGAGGACATTAAGCAACACTACCTACCTACCTCTGGAACTTTCGCACCTTTCTCAGTGACTATATTTAACCTCCATTTAGCTTTAGAGGCTCATGGCAGTTTCGGTGACATTGACCCATTTTTCAAGGTCACACGAGACCAAAAAAAGAGCAGTCGAAGTTATATTTCAGGCCAGTTTTTGGTGTGAATCTGTTGAACGTTCGCTCTCATTGTTTGTATTATTGCCCAGGATCGGATTCTCAACTCTTCTACTTTCGCATTTTCACCTTTTGATACGCCAACTTATCCGTGAACTAATTAGTTCTTCAAAGGACAAATTGTGAAGATTTAATCGAGCGGAAGCTTTTGATCTGATCCAGATCCAGAATATTAGCAGACAATGTTTTCGTGGTCACGTTTTTAATTGACCTTGACTGTGGACACGGGGCAGGCAGACAGTGACGATGAAGAATTAAACTGGTCTTAAATCCCCATTAATATTCAGTTAAACTAGTATTAAATCCCCATGTGTATTCAATTAAACTGTATTCAGTCCCCATTAATACGCTCTGCTGTCAGGCGTAAGCAGCTGCCACAAGGTTAGGGCGATGAAGATATCTTTTATTGGTGATTACCGGCTGTCACCACGCTAGCCTCCTCTCAAGCAAACCTGTTGCTTGACAGGTCAGCAAAATTACAATTAATATGTGGACGGTAGCGAGCAGAGGCGGTGGGCGGAGTGTTCACTCCGTGTGTTAATTCTCAGCGAGGAAGAACAGGTTCGTTCGTTCGTCACCGCCGAACAAGCAGAACGTTATTCAGTTTACGCGATGAGTCATTTTAGCGCGAGTAAAAACGGAAAGGGGGTTATTGCATTTGTCACCGCTGGACGAGTAAATTCGTTATTCGCTTCGCGTGGTGTGTGTTGTGTTATTGGCTAGAGCAGACTGGGTTGTGTGTGTGTGTGTGTGTGTGTGTGTGTGTGTGTGTGTGTGTGTGTGTGTGTGAGTTGGTGGTGGTATATGTGTGTGTTTTGTTGTTGGTGGTGGTGGTGGTGGTGGTGGTGGTGTGGTGTGTGTGTGTTTACCCCCGTGAACAGAGGTTCCTCAGCTGTTTCTACTGTCGAGTGAACCGTTCAACAGCCATTACAAGTGAACCGTTCAACATTCATTACAAGTGAACCGTCCACTGGTCAGTCTCAGTGGCCTTGCTCAGTGTCCACCAGCCGGACGGCTGTGACCTCTGTGACCAGCCACGCGCCTTTAATCCGTTGACAAACATGGCGGGGGCAGCGTGGCGCCAAAAAGCAAGCTGCGTTTACCTGTAGGCCTGCCTACCTACAGTTGGCCCCTGGCCTACTACCCCCACGTTTACCTGTAGGGCTGACTACCCACGTTTACCTGTAGGCCTGACTACCCACGTTTACCTGTAGGCCTGCCTACCCACACTCGGCCCCTGACCTACTACCCCCACGTTTACCTGTAGGCCTGCCTACCCACGCTTGGCCCCTGGCCTACTACCCTTACGTTTACCTGTAGGCTTGCCTACCCATGCTTGGCCCCTGGCATACTACCCTTACGTTTACCAGTAGGCTTGCCTACCCACACTCGGCCCCTGGCCTACTACCCCCACGTTTACCTGTAGGCTTGCCTACCCATGCTTGGCCCCTAGCCTACTACCCTTACGTTTACCTGTAGGCTTGCCTACCCATGCTTGGCCCCTAGCCTACTAGTACTACCCTTACGTTTACCTGTAGGCTTGCCTACCCATGCTTGGTCCCTAGCCTACTACCCAACGCTACGGCCACTGAGTGTCTCGTCAGTGAAAGGGCGGAGACACTACACTGCAAATAGCATGGACCTGTATCGACATATAGGTCCATGGCAAATAGGGACAGGCTGCAGGCCTCAGACTCCCCCCCCCCCCCTCCCCCACCAGCCCTGACTGCTGACTCGGTCAATACGACCGTATCTTGTCTCCTAGACCTATGGTTGCACAGGGTTAGAGTCAGTTGAACCTCCGCCAATCTAGCCCTATAGTTGCACAGGGTTGCAGTAAGTTGACACTGCTCACCGCCCCCGCCCGCCCCCCCCCCCACCCCCATCCTCTCGCCTTAGAACCCCCCCCCCCCGCCCTGTACTTCTCAGGGCTACAATCATTTGACTCTCTGTCTGTCTGTCTGTCTGTCTGTCTCTCTCTCTCTCTCTCTGATATAACCACACTGGTTGGCTGGGCGTAAAACACCACCTCTCTCTCTCTCTCTCTCTCTCTCTCTCTCTCTCCCCTCCTCCCTCTCTCTTCGGCTCTATGTTAGTTAAGTTTGACAGAACCTAAACTACAATCTACGTAACATAAAGTTTCCAAGTTTAACTTTTACCCCCCCCCCCCCCCATCCAACCCCTTCTGTCGTGTATCGAATCTCTTCATGATGCTGCATAAGAACATCGCTGATGCTGATTAATTAGGCGGGTATCAATAGGATGGGATAGGATTAACACAGAAAAGGACCCAGTGGCCGTCAAAACAGCCGCAGCTCAATGACCATCAAAGTCCTGTGCATGCACGTGCATACATTCAGGTGTGTAGCAAGTTTCAGCCCAGTAGCATCTGTCTAATGCATAGATCTGTCTGCATATATGGGTTTGGATTGGTAACAGTTTGTATATATCAATGCATTTTAGTGTTGTATCGATAATTGGTCAGGGTACTGTATGACATGTCAATTCGGTGTGAACGTGACAGGTTAATTTGCAGGTGTTTAGTTGCACTTACGTGGTTGCAGAAAGGAGTTCATTCTTTCCCGAGGGCTGATTTGACAACTCCTCAACACGAGGAAACTGGCTGTGTAAGTGAAGTGCCGCTTTCAAGAGCGACTGAAGAGCTTCCGATCCGATACGCCGTTGAAACCAGTCCACGCTGACACCCTCCAAACAGATACTTAGGAGAGGATAGATCTTGGAGAGGACTTTAAGCAGCATTGTGGCTGTGTGTTGATGTAAATTGTCACGCTCGTTCAGCCCGTGTATTGCACGGCACTTCCAGCGATGCCTTAACGCTAATAACAGTCAGGTGGTGTTTTTGTCGCAACGCGCTCACTTCGCTGAGTCGTATTAGTCGTTGCGGTCCGCGGAGTGTGTCGAGTGATCTTCAGCGTGAAGTCCCGCTATTGTTCCGGCACGCTACGCGACACACTCCGGGGGGAGGGGGGGGCGTGTTGTTCAACGTTACTCTGGCACACCTTTTGTCCTCCGGTACCCCACCTCCAACACTGTTTACTTCCCCCACCCCTGTCATCCTCAGGTTATACACACCTACCTCACAGGAAGTCTGACACTTCCTCTGTGTACCTTACATCTTGGCCTGCTGTGTGTGTGTGTGTGTCCCAAACCCTATTTGCCAAGGTTCATTCCCAGTTCAGTTCAAGGTGGTATCTACGCGCTCGGAAAAGCCCATTTGCGCTCCACCCCGTCTTTCAGAAGTTTCCCCAGCGTTGCTTTTGAAACAGTTCCAATGTTCGTCTGACTGACGATCTCATATTATGGGCTCCACCCCGTCTTCAGAAGTGTTCCCAGCATTCTTTTGAAACAGTTCCACTTTTCATCTGATTGACGATGGCCCTTTCTCTTTTTCTTCTTCTTCTTCTTCTTTGATGTTGCTTTACGCCCACAAAGACCGTAGGGACTGTTAGGAACGGGGAGCCCAGGACACCTCCAACACCTGTTATTAAAGAAATCTTTGCTGTTAGCCGGTATACCCCAGCCGCCATACAGTCGTTCGTTAGATGATGTGGGGCCTCATGTCCTCGGATGTCGGGTTGACATATTAGGAACATTATCGTTCGTTAGACCTGGAATTGAAAACTTAAACGCCGAGTTGTCTCTGGAGAGGTACTGAGCACCCGTCATGCGTCCTCTACCCTTCCTAGCGTATCCTCACAACGCCTGTTTCCAAAGACCCTGTATGGTCTGTGCTGTTGTTAACCCACCCTCCTGGCGTATCCCAAGCACCTGTTACCCACAACACCTGTTGATGAGGATCCTGTATGGTCTGTGCTGTTGTTAACCCCCTCTCCTGGCGTATCCTAAGTCCCTATTCCTTACAACACCTGTTGATAAGGACCCTGTACGGTCTGTGCTGTTGTTAACCCACCCTCCTGGCGTATCCTAAGTCCCTATTCCTTACAACACCTGTTGATAAGGACCCTGTATGATCTGTGCTGTTGTTAACCCATCTTCCTGCGTATCCCAAGCACCTGTTACCCACAACACCTGTTTTCAAAGACCCTGTATGGTCTGTGCTGTTGTTAACCCATCTTCCTGCGTATCCCAAGCACCTGTTACCCACAACACCTGTTGATGAGGATCCTGTACGGTCTGTGCTGTTGTTAATGTTACCCCACCCTCCCGGCCTATCCCAAGCACCTGTTAACCTACGACACCAGTTTTCAAAGACCGTGTATGGTCTGTGCTGTTTTTAACCCGCCCTCCTGGCGTATCCCAAGTCCCTATTCCTTGCAATGCCTGTTGCCAAAGACCCTGCATGGTTATGTGCTGTTGTTATTTCACCCTCCTGGCCTATCCCAAGCACCTGTTTCTTACACCTGTTGACAAGGACCCCGTATGATCTGTGCTGTTGATAACCCACCCTCCTGGCGGATCCCAAGCCCCTATTCCTTACAACACCGCTTTCCAAAGACCCTGTATGGTCTGTGTTGTTGTTATCCCACCTACTTCCCACCCCGACCCTTTTGTCAAGGTCCTAGAGAAGGTGTGTGCCTGCAGGCCTTGCTGAGCCGGGACTTGGAGTAAACCTGACCACCACTTCGCCTTCGTGAAGAGATAGCGGCCGGCTGAGCAGACACATCAAAGCGCGTGCTGGCTAATTGCGTGAACATTACCGGGTGCATGGCCATAAGGGGTGGCCGGGTGGTCGTTACGAGTGCTGAGATGGGCTGATTGGTGAAAGGGTCCCCCTCCCCTAGGTGTTAATGGGGTATTGCCCGATTGTGTGTGGTGGGTTTTGTGTGTGTGTGTGTGTGAGAGAGAGAGAGAGTGTGTGTGAGTGTGTGTGTGGTTGTGTGTGTGTGTGTGTGTGTATGAGTGTGTGTATGAGTGTGTGTGTGTGTGAAATAGTTCCAGTTTTAAAGCGCCGCATGTTGCAAGTGATGGGTATGGTTTCGCGTAATTATGCAGACCAGCGTGTCTCTGTTTTAACCACCAAGGTTTTTTCTATGCGCCACATTGGAAGTGTCATTGTACGTTGTTTTAATAACCAAGGTTTCTCTGTTTTAACCAAGGTTTCTTTCTATGCACTATGTTGGAAGTGTCGTTGTACGTTGTTTTAATAACCAAGGTTTCTCTGTTGGTTTCTCTCTATGCACGATGTTGGAAGCATGAACCTATATATATAAGTCCATGGGTGGAAGTGTTACTGCATGTTGTCGTCTGGTTGGCCTAGATATGGCACAGCGGAAGACAAGCCAGCCCCAGACTGGATTAGATTAACTTATCTGGTCTCCATCAGCTGGCTACTTGTCATCGCTGTCGTAACTGTTATCTCGGACGTGCGGGGTTCAGCAGTTGTGTTCGGGAAGTCCGGGAAGAAAACCTGATAAGCCGGAACACAAACATTGTGAATACGGCTAAACGAGAGGCGCCATTGGCGTCACAGCACAAAGCGGTGACGTTGTGGACACGGTCCCGGTACAAAATGTCAGACGACGTCGAGTCGCGCCGACGCTGTTACACGAAAGCAGTGATGATGATGTCACAACAACAACGCAAAGGCGGTGACGGTGGTGTGGTGTCACAAGCAAGCCAGCGCTCAGGAGCTGTGTGAGAAGAAGAGGTGGACGTCCTGGGTTCCCCGTTCCTAATAGTCCGTACGGTCTCTGCGGACGTAAAACAACATTGAAACGTCACAGTAACAACACAAAGGCTGTGACGATGATGTTACAGCAACAACGCAAATGCGGTGACGAGGAATTCATAGAAACATCACAAAAGCAGTGACGATGAATTCACAAAAACATCACAGAAGCGTTGGTCATTATGTCACAGCAACAACACAAGAGCAGTGACGATCAGTTCACAAAAACGTCACAAAAGCGGTGGTGATTATATCATAGCAACGACACAAGAGCGGTGACGATCAGTTCACAAAAACGTCACAAAAGCCGTGGTGATTATATCATAGCAACGACACAAGAGCGGTGACGATCAGTTCACAAAAGCGGTGGTGATTATGTCACAGCGACGACACAAAAGCGGTGACGATGTTTTGACATGTCACGATTACTTTATATGAGTGGGTCGTGGATTATATGAGCCGATATGGTCTAGCGGTAAGGCTTGTAGGCGGCGTACGGACGTCGGTTCGATTCCGTTTGGCTCTCCCGTCTCCTCAAAAGTTGTGGTTTATGGACACAGTTTTGTGACTTTGTCTCTGACATTTAGCGGAGCATTGAAATGGCTCACATCACTGCCCAGCCGTAAGGCAGAGCCATTCCGGTGGTGACACTGTAACGTTAGATATGGCCCTTCCCTAACCTCCTGGGATCTCGGTCCCCGCTAATACCTCTCCGGAGACGACCCTGCGTTCAACACGTCTAGCAACAACAGAGTGGGTTCCGCTGATCGCCCCGCCCCCGCCCCCCGCCCCCATCTCCCTGTGCGACTCAGAGCGATTGCAGGTGGAAGTGTTTAAACCTGCAGGAATTACCTGGGGCGGCTTCCCTTTGATCTTCTCGCCCCCGTCTCCCCTTCTCTGGTCGGAGTATGTGGCGCTGGGCTCTATAACTTGTCATAGCTCAGTGGTGTGTGGTCACTGCTCTCTCTGGCTCGGTGGCTTCATACAGGAAACAATAAACGTCGCCGTTGAATGAAAGAGAGTGTGGTTGAGGTTCTGATTAAGCACGTTGGTTGAGTGTGCCTTATCCTTATCAGGATTCATCCGTTCGATACCTCCGCTTGTTTGAGTCGTCCATCAGTGTGTTACGGGCGGGAGTTTTTCCAGAAGAAACCCCAGCTGTCTCCGAAAAAGGAAATCTCAAACAAGTTAGTTTAGTTCTTGGATTTTAACGTCAGAAGAAACTCCAGCTGTCTCCGAAAAAAGAAATCTCAAACAAGTTAGTTTAGTTCTTGGAGTTTAACGTCAGGTCAGCCCCACAGGGCCACCTGAAGTAGAGTTCTGAGTTTTTAACGTCCGGTCAACCGCCGAGGATCACCTCGGGACGAATTTGAAAGAAAGTGAACTATTAACGTTCTCCTCATGGTTCAGGAGCTGTGTGAGAGTCGAGGTGGCCGTCCTGGACTGTCCGTCCTAACGAGCCTTCTGGTTTCCGTGGACGTAAAGATTTATTGCACCGTGCTTCGGCATTGGTCACAACTTGTCCCTAATATGTTAACTGACATCTGAGGACATAAAGCATCACTTCATCATCATCTAACGTTCTGAGTTAGTTAGTGGGATTTTAACGTCATGCTAACCGCTCAAGGATACCCCAGGATGAATCCGAAGCAAAGTGAACTAAAAGCGTTCCGAGTCTGTTAATAGTCGGATTTTAAATTTAATGTCATGTCAGGCGCTAATGATCAACTCAGGACGACTAGCGTTCCGGAAGAAAAGATCAGAACATATGTAAGGTTAAAGAGAACTCATATTTTAACAGGACAATACAAAACATCGCACATTTTCAGTGCAGACCTCTTCTTCAGGCAACGCACAGACAATAAATATACACAAACAAACGTCAGCCAACTGATGGCAAAGTGATTTTTTAACCGAATCAACTGAAAGTTGTGTTGTTCTTGTTCTTGTTCTTTTCTCGTGAAAGTTGCCTTCCCCGGTGCCGTTGACAGTAAACAAACTCCGCCTTTCTCAGAATTCGCGTGCAGTAGGTTTGTATCGCCGTTTGTTCTTACAATATTGCCGATTTAGGCAACGAACAAACAAAGACAGGTACGAAAACAGGACGCGAGTTTTCTTGGAAACTTAATCTCTCGCCAACGATGTGTCATAAACGGCATCGTCGATTTACAGAGTGTTTACAATTTCATATCACTTGTAACTCTCTCCCTCTCTCTCTTTCTCTCCTCACACACACACACACACACACACCACCACCACCACACACCACCACCACACACCACCACCACCACCACCACCACCACGCGAGTTTTCTTGGAAACTTAATCTCTCGCCAACGATGAGTCATAAACGGCATCGTCGATTTACAGAGTGTTTACAATTTCATATCACTTGTAACTCTCTCCCTCTCTCTCTTTCTCTCCTCACACACACACACACACACACACACACCACCACCACCACACCCACCACCACCACCACCACACACACACCACCACACACACCACCACCACACACCACACACCACCACCACCACCACCACGCGAGTTTTCTTGGAAACTTAATCTCTCGCCAACGATGAGTCATAAACGGCATCGTCGATTTACAGAGTGTTTACAATTTCATATCATTTGTAACTCTCTCCCTCTCTCTCTCTTTCTCTCCTCACACACACACACCACCACCACCACCACCACACCCACCACCACCACCACCACCACCACCACCACCACCACACCCACCACCACACACACCACCACCAGCACCACCACCACCACCACCGTCTATATATATTATGCGTGCACGTACTTTGCTTTCCCCCCTTTTCATGTTTACCTGAGGCTAGATGGCAGGTAGACAGAGCGCCGTGTGAGCGTGGGTCGACCCACCTGCCGGGCTCTGCCGTGACTCAGACTCGCACGAAGGGTCGTTACCGGATATTACACCCTGTCCCACCTTTGTCCCAACGCCGCTTTGGCTTAGCGGTAAGCGGGGCGGCCTCGGTTCGATTCCCGGCGTCGGCTCTCTTTTAAGAAGAAGAATAAATAATACCTAACACTTCTATAGCGCAATGTGCGTAACATGACTTATCTCAAAGCGCTTTACACACAAAAAAAGTATGTACATATTTACACTGTACAGGACATCAGTGATCATATTAACACCACTTCTTCTACATCCACACATCCACTCAGTAGTCAAACTGCAGAAAAGGTGTTTTACAAACCACATGGTTCAGGAGCTGTGTGAGAGTCGAGGTGGACGTCCTGGACTGTCCGTCCTAACGAGCCTTCTGGTTTCCGTGGACGCAAAGATTTATTGCACCGTGCTTCGGCATTGGTCTCAGCTTGTCCCTAATATGTCAACTGACATCTGAGGACATAAAGCATCACTTCATCATCATCATTTACAAACCAAGAGAGAAGCGTTCTTTAAAAAGATGTGTTTTCAGATTGTTCTTGAAAGGGGAGAGAGATGGAGAGCTGCGGACGTTTGTAGGAAGAGAGTTCCAGATTTTAGCTGCTTGAAAGTGGAAAGAACTCTTCAAATGTTCAGTGTAAATAGTAAGACCATATTCTGTTCAGAATTTTCGGCTTTCTTGAAACCTTTCTCAATGAACTGTGACTGAAGAATTACGTCCTACGTCAGTTTCGTTTTCCATCTCATTTTTTCATCGTTTTTCACCGTTTAACTGTTTACCGTTTAACTGTTGTTTAAGTTTCGTTTTGTAGCTTGATAAAGGTGATTACCCCGAAAAATCGCATGTTGTGTTTTGTACTAATAAATAGTGTTCTTTTGAATCTTTTATGTGTTTTGATTCAGTTTTACGGTTTGTGGACTCTGTCTTATGGCTTTGACCTCCACAGTGAACGAAATCCCTCTTAATGCAGAACTATTGGTGTCAGTGACTGTAGGTTTAAGTATAGTTAAACCTCCCGGGATCTCGGTCCCCGTCAATACCTCGGCGTTAAATCGGTCTAACCAACGAACAAACGAACTTTGGCCCACTGTGCTGGCTGTCACCTTTGGTCGTTCGTGAGTGAGGCTAGTTTCCCGCCGGGTCGTCTCCGGAGAGGTTCTGCCAGGGACCGACATCCATGGATTGCTAACGCTACACTGTCACCATCAGAATGATTCCTGCATTAAGATGGAGCCATATTTCATGTGGAGGAACAGCATCGCAGCCGACGGTGTCCTTCAGTGATTGCGACCTTGTCACTCAACAACAACAGCGAGCAGCGACGTAAAACTGAATCAAAACACATACAAGATTCAAAAGAACACTATTAGGACTAAGCACAACATGCGAATTTTCGGGGTAATCACCTTTACCTAACATGGCGGGAGCTGCCAATACTTACCCGCCAATGGTATTTACCAAGCTACAAAATGAAACTTAAGAGTTAAACGGTGAAAAACGACGAAAAGTGAGATGGAAAACTAGACCGACGTAAAACTGAACTAAACAGAATGCCTTCTTGAGATGTATCGCTATAATGCGTGGCACAGTCTGCGCTTTAACAGGCTCCTTGTGCTCATCAGTACGCTGCTTCAGCACACCAGTCGTGTGCCCTCGAGGACCCTCGGGATGTGGCTGTGTCGTGACAAGACCAGGGAGCGATAGAGATCAGCTGGGTGTTAATATTGAGCACACACTCGGTCATCGATCTGTTCGTATTCCTACCTCGCCACACAACAGCTGTCGTACAGTGCACAGCGGGAACTGTGGGGACTGAAAACGGTCCATACGAAGACGTCGATGTGGTCGTGAATAAAATGATTGGGTTATGGTTTCTGTCTGTCTCTGTCTGTCTGTCTGTCTGTCTGTCTGTCTGTCTGTCTGTCTGTCTCTCTGTCTCTCTCTCTCTCTCTCTCTCTCTCTCTCTCTCTCTCTCTCTCTCTCTCTCTCTCTCTCATTATTGTGTGTGTGTGTGTGTAGTGTGTGTGGGTGAGGGAGAGAATCTTTGCTGGAATGTTTTGATGATTTATGATTGTTTATGCACATACAATCTCTCTCCCCCCCCCCCCCCCCATCCTCCCATCCCCCACCTCCTGCTTTGGGCAAACGGCCTAGTTAAATAAACCTCTCTCTCTCTCTCTCTCTCTCTCTCTCTCTCTCTCTCTCTCTCTCTCTCTCTCTCTCTCTCTCATATTCATGCCTATATGTATACAAATGATGCCTGTAATTTTATATTTACTCATCAGTAGCTTAGCAAGGACTAGTTGTTAGACAGGTTTTTGACTAAACCTAAACTACAATCCTTGTCAAATGAAGTTTTCGAGTCTCTCTCTCTCTCTCTCTCTCTCTCTCTCTCTCTCTCTCTCTCTCTCTCTCTCTCTCTCTAATGTCTTGGCTATTAGTAGTGCTGTAGCAACGGCAGGTATGTGAGTCGGCCTTTGTGCTAATATCTTCACCGTTGAGAAATAAAGTTCAACCAATCTCAATCTCTCTCTCTCTCTCTCTCTCTCTCTCTCTCTCTCTCTCTCTCTCTCTCTCTCTCTAAGGAAGATCGTCGGACGAAAGTTTGTATGACAAAACAACGACATCTCTTCCAGCCCCCCCCCCCCCCCCCATCTGTCTCTCCACCCTCTCTCCCTCCTTTCTTCGTTCCATGTTTGCGATAATGTCAGGTTTTTGGCACGATTCACTAAGTGACGTTGCGTGTTGGAATCTCCAGTACATGCACGCAGTGTAGTGTGCACTACGCTGCATTGTACTTGCTTGCATTCAGCAGCAAAGATGGCGGTGTCGAACCTAGCACAGGTATATTTCGCCCCGTCGTGGCTAGCTAAAAAGTCCACGCAGCGCTAACTGGACTACTAAAGGTGGTTGGTGTCGGAAGGTTATGTGAGAAATGGGGTCGTCACTTTAGCACTTTTTTTTTCTTTTTCTTTTTTTCTTCTTTAATTTTAATTTTGTTTTTGTTGTTGCGGTAATTGGATCTTATTCAGTGTGAAGCTCGTCAGGTTTTAACTTCAGCACTTTTTGAATTCTTCAACTTTTTTGTTTTTGTTGTTGCGGTGATTAGATCTTATTCAGTGTGAAGCTCGTCAGGTTTTAATTTCAGCACTTTTTGAATTCTTCAACTTTTTTGTTTTGTTGTTGTTTTCGGTGTTTGGAGGCTATTTTTGTGTGTGTGTGAAGCCTGTTCATCTCGGTGCCACAGTTTTAATGGTGGATATTTGTGTTTCCGTTGTTTCAGGTGTTCTGGCACCTGGACGTGTTCAGACGCAGCTACCGTCGTCTGCTGGGACACACCTGTATGGGCAACTCCTGCATCTTCTGTGCTCTTAAGGTGAGCGGCTTAGCGTGACTGATATCAGTGATAACGCCCGGGACATGCACGGTTTTAATCTGGCTGCTGCTTCTTAACTCCAGACAAATTTAAGCTTACGACTGTAGGTTGCAGGGACTCTGTGTCTGTCTCTGTCTCTGTCTCTCTCTGTCTCTGTCTCTCTCTCTCTCTCTCTCTCTCTCTCTCTCTCTCTCTCTCTCTCTCTCTCTCTCTCTCTCTCTCTCTCTCTCTCTCTCTCTCCACACACACACAAACTTCTCTCCCACACCCTCCCCCGCACTGTGTGTCGAAAACCTTTTTAATTACGCTGCTTAAACTTACGACTAGCAGAATAACCAAACACACAACAGGTACAAAAAAAAAATGTAATTATATAAAAATACAAGTTTGCTTTCGATTGTGCGACGCGGCAAGCAGACCTTGTCGGTAATAATAATTATTGGCATGTATTTTGCCCAACGTTGTTTCCAGCTTTCAAAAGTTGCCCGCCAGAGTCGGTGCAGTCGATTCAAACTCAGGTTAGCGTGAAGGCTTTGACAGCCTCCAAAAATCAATGTGTCGCTTTAGGCTCGGGGAGCATTGGCCGCGCGCAACGTGTGCACGTTCTCCTCTGTCAGTTACAGTCTCCGTGACCTACCTTAACCCACACTTTGCTCATCGCTTTCCGGCACCTCCCTTCTTGAAGGAAGGATGTCGTAAACCAGTGCTTGGAGTTTGTCTCCGTGACCTACCTTAACCCTTTAGGTCACTGCCTGTCAGAGCAAAGTATTGCTGGGACCGTTTTATTTCAAGAACAGTCTTGAGGTGCTGGGGACAGACTCTGCTCTTTGGAGATGCCGAGATCGCCTGAAGTGTCAGAAGTAAAGTATAGGGCGTCGTAATGTGTCTCGTAGACAAGACTAAGAGAGAAGTACTTGGCTGTCTGTGGCCGTCATTGAAAAGGTGAAGACTTGTCTCAACACTTAATATGTCGTCATTCCTTCTTTCTTCGTCTTCCTCTCTCTCCTCTCTGTGTGTGATGAAGTTTGTTCATTCATTCATTCCTTCATTCATTCGTTCTCTCTCTCTCTCTCTGAAAAAATACTGTACTTATTCCTTTACCCTCGTTAATAAAAAAAAAATCATTCGTTCGTTCTCTCTCTCTCTCTCTCTCTCTCTCTCTCTCTCTCTCTCTCTCTCCCTCTCTCTCTCTCTCTCTCTCTCTCTCCCCCACACAACACACACACACACACACACTCTCTCTCTCTCTCTCTCTCTCTCTCTCTCTCTCTCTCTCTCTCTCTCTCTCTCTCTCTCTCTCTCTCTCTCTCATAAAGGTATTCATGGTTGTAAAACGCTCTTCGTCCGTAATGAAAATTGTCTGGCCTGTGTCCTGTCGCTGTTTGTGTGTGTGTGTGTGTGTGTGTGTGTGTGTGTGGTCGTGTGTGTGTGTGTGTGTGTGTGTGTGTGTGTGTGTGTGTGTGTGTGTGTGTGTGGTAGGCTGTTCAGACTGTGCTTTACGGCCAGACTTGAAAGAGCGATTGTTTATTGTGGGATCGATGGAGGTGCGGGTGTTGGCGGGAACGTAGAACTGAGGTGGACTGGCGGGTTGATGCAGCAGCAGACGACAATCCAGCATTGTCACGTCAATGGGAGCGCCGTGAAAATAGTTCCTCAGGTGGCGGGAGGGTTTATTGTTCGTGTCGGAGGGAGACGTCAGGTCAATATTGCTCCGTTGTGGCGGAAGAACATGATGATGCCGAGACAATTAAGAAACGTGGTGGTGGTGGTGGTGGTGGTGGTGTGTGTGTGTGTGTGTGTGGAAGAGAGAGAGACTGAGTTGAAAGCAACGATTGACAAACCATCTTAGTATCTCATACACGCATGTTTTGGGTCTCTCTCTCTCTCTCTCTCTCTCTCTCTCTCTCTCTCTCTCTCTCTCTCTCTCTCTCTCTCTCTGGCGGGATTAAATCTATCTCTCTCTCTCTCTCTCTCTCTCTCTCTCTCCTCTCCCTCTCTCTCTCTCTCTCTCTCGCTGGCGGGACGTGAAATCTAAAATCTCTCTCTCTCTCTCTCTCTCTCTCTCTCTCTCTCTCTCTCTCTCTCTCTCTCTCTCTCTCTCTCGCGTGGAGTGAAAATCAAAATCTCTCTCTCTCTCTCTCTCTCTCTCTCTCTCTCTCTCTCTCTCTCTCTCTCTCTCTCGCTCGCTGAGAGGGATTCTCTCTCACTTCCTCTGCCCCTTTCGGAGAGACGGAGAGAGAGGAGGAGAGAAGACAGGGTCTGCGGCAGACTAAAGCGAATGTCCCGCAGGTGGGATGATGGGATTTCGAGATTGTTTTGTCTGCGGCTGTGCAGCAGCTTAGTGCTTTGATGGGGCGGGGGGGGGGGGGGGGGGGGGGGGGGGAGGTGATAGGGGAATCAGCCCTATAGACAGAGTGCATGGCTAAATCACTCTGACCCTCTGCTTCAAAGGGAAAGGGAAAGGAAGAAAGAAAGATCTGTCGCAGGTACCGAGCTTTTACAGAGCCGCTTAATCAATACGAGACAAGGTAGTCACCGCAGTCCGTTCTTTTCATCCAATATCCCCGTCAGTGTGCACACAGCCTCTGACCAATCAGGGCGACGACCGAACGCAGCATGCTAGTCGCGGCTGTAATATAACGCTACTGCTTTAATATATAACGCTATTGCTTTAATATATAACGCTATTGCTTTAATATCATAATAATATAATGGAAATTTTTTAAGCGCCTACCCTGCGGCTCAAAGCTCTGAACTCACATAATGTACATCGAGATGGAAAATGTTATCCCAAAAAAGAGGAAAAGATATAGACAAGGGTTTTTAATATAACGCTATTGCTTTAATATATAACGCTATTGCTTTAATATAATAATAATAATATAATGGAAATTTTTAAAGCGCCTACCCTGCGGCTCAAAGCGCTGACCTAGCATACTCACATAATGTACATCGAGATGGAAAATGTTATCCCAAAAAAGAGGAAAAGATATCGACAAGGGTTTTTAATATAACGCTGTTGCTTTAATATAACGCTGTTGCCGCTTTAATATAACGCTAGTCTCCGCTCTCGAGCAGACTCACTCACGTCACTGCGCTTTTTTCGCATGCGATTCTACCTGAGTGACTATCTCAGGTGTCTGGAGAAAGCGGGAGTTTGTTCCACTTCGTTACCAGTGCGTGCCGTTCAATTATTCTGTCTTTTGGGGAGGCAGGGTTCAGCCAGAAACGGTAATGAAAACTCAGAATAGCCGCGTGCAGTGAGCCACACCTTCAATTAAAATCAGAACGGAGAGGACACGACCCCCGAGACTGAAAAATCGATAGCTTTGGCAAGTCTATAAATATTTACGTATCAGCCCAGTGTGTGTACTGGGGAGGGTGTGTGTGTGTGTGTGAGAGAGAGAGAGAGAGAGAGAGAGAGAGAGAGAGAGAGAGAGAGAGAGAGAGAGAGAGACAGACAGACAGACAGACAGACAGACAGACAGACAGACAGACACAGAGAGAGACAGAGAGAGAAGGGGGGAAGAGAGAGATAAAGGGAGAATGAGGGGGAGAGAGAGAGGGAGAGAGACAGAGATAGAGGGAGAATGAGGGGGACAGAGAGAGAGAGAGGGGGGGAGAGAGAGAGAGAGAAGGGGGAGAGAGAAGGGGGGAAGAGAGAGATAGATAGAGGGAGAATGAGGGGGAGAGAGAAAAGGAGAGAGATATAGACAGAGGGAGAATGAGGGGGACAGAGAGAGAGGGGGGGAGAGAGAGAGAAGGGGGAAGAGAGAGATAGAGGGAGAATGAGGGGGATAGAGAGAGGGAGAGAGAGAGAGAGACTTGCTCCCAGAAAAGAACCAAAGAAGCACATGTTCTTTTTAATTCGTGTTGTTGTTAAGCAATCCAGTCTGAAAATGGAAAGCAAAGCCGTTTCAGTATTGATGAAATCCCCAGACAGATTTAAACGAGTCAATCCAGACCGTCAGTTTTGTGACAAAAGGAAATAATATACAACCCCGCCCCCTCAAACCCTACAGCTGATCTCTCTCTCTCTCTCTCTCTCTCTCTCTCTCTCTCTGTCTCTGTCTCTGTCTCTCTCTCTCTCTCTCTCTCTCTCTCTCTCTC
>JABMCL010000650.1:3302500-3310000 GCA_018857735.1 Alviniconcha marisindica
AGCAGACAAATGTCCCGCCTACGTTTTGATGGCTCTTTCAAGTGTTTGCAGTCTCAGGCAAGGAACGGGCTAGGTGGTACGTTTCCGTGCAAAAAAAACCAACACACAAAAACAAGGGAAAAAAGTAAATAGCATCTGCGCTTTTTGTTTTGTTTTGTTTTGTTTTGTGTGTTCTTCAAACAAACCAGAACGCCCTTACATTTGTGTGCACAAAATCAAAGGAAAACAAGGTGCATAAAAATGTAAATAAGTAAATAACATCTGCGTTTTTTGTTTTGTTTTCCTTTTTCTTTCTTTCGTTTTTCTTCAAACACACCAGAAAGCCCTTATATTTGTGTGTACAAAATCAAAGGAAAATAAGGTGGTATATTTTCGTGCATAAAAAAATTAAATAAGTAAATAACATCTGCAGTTTTTGTTTTGTTTTTTGTGGTTGTTTTCTTTGTTCTTTCTGGTTTTCTTCAAACAAACCAGAAAGCCCTTACATTTGTCTGTACAAAATCAAAGGAAGATCTCAGCCGCTAGATATTTGTTGAGCTTATGACTACGATGAATGAATAAAATTTTGTTTAAACCAAAGGAAGATCTCAGCCGCTCTTCCCGTCCTGATTGAAAACAAAGCCTTGGCCTCGTTCTAGCCGTAGATCTATCAAAGTCAGTGTCGTCCACTTGTGCAGTAGTGACACTGTGTGTGCCATCCGCTTGTCCCGTCCTGACTCAAATATACCATCCGCTTGTCCCGTCCTGACTCAAATATACCCTCCGCTTGTTCAGTCCTGACTCAAATATACCCTCCGCTTGTTCAGTCCTGACTCAAATATACCTTCCGCTTGTCCCGTCCTGACTCAAATATACCTTCCGCTTGTCCCGTCCTGACTCAAATATACCTTCCGCTTGTCCAGTCCTGACTCAAATATACCTTCCGCTTGTCCAGTCGTGTCTAAAAAATCAAGTCTCAACCACTCATCCAGTCGTTAAAAGTGCGCCGTCCACTTGTCCATTCTTGACTCAAAGTCTCGGTGACTCAAAATGTGCCATCTTGACTTGTCCAGTGGTGACTCAAAGTATGCCATCTTGACTTGTCCAGTGGTGGCTCAAAGTATGCCATCTTGACTTGTCCAGTGGTGACTCAAAGTATGCCATCTTGACGTCCAGTCGTGACTCAAAGTATGCTATCTTGACGTCCAGTCGTGACTAAAAAGTATAGTCTTAGCCACACATCCAGTCGTGACTCAAAGTACGCCATTCACTTATCCAGTCGTGACTAAAAGTATGCCATCCACTTATGTGCCATCTTGACTTGTCCAGTCGTGACTCAAAGCATGCCATCTTGACGTCCAGTCGTGACTAAAAAGTGTAGTCTTAGCCACTCATCCAGTCGTGACTCAAAGTATGCCATTCACTTATCCAGTCGTGCTTAAGAGTATGCCATTCACTTGTCCAGTCGTGACTCAAAGTATGCCATCCACTCATCCAGTCGTGACTCAAAGTATGCCGCGCCATCCACCTGTCCAGTCGTGACTAAAGGTATCCCATCCACTCATCCAGTCGTGACTAAAAGTGTCCCATCCACTCATCCAGTCGTGACTAAAGGTCTAGTCTCGGCTACTGTTTCATTGGCTGCAAGACCGAATGGTTTGTTGTTGTCCATAACGCGAGCTTTGTGTTGTAAACTTGTATCTTTGTCGTAGGTAGGTAGGTAGTGCTGCTTAATGTCCTCAGATGTCGGTTGACATATTAGGGACAAGCTGAGACCAATGCCGAAGCATGGTTCAGTACAGCTTTACGTCTACGGAAACCAGAAGGCTCGTCAGGACGGACAACCCAGGACGGCCACCTCGACTCTCACACAGCTCCTGAACATGATGTATCTTTGTCTGACAGCGTGCAAGCTATATATATATATATATATATATATATATATATATATATATATATATATATGCAGACATTCAAATTCAAATTCAAAAAACCCTTTAATTATCCCACAAGGGGCAATTTTGTTGTGGTCATGGCGGGCTCGTAAAATAATGAATACATGAAGTTAAAAGGACAATACAACAACACAATTAATGACATTATCATTAATTTAGTCACAACAGTAGTGGGCTGATGCAGCGGCCAGGCGAAGGTAATTAGCCAGCAGATAGGCAGGTCTGGCTATCGGAGTGATAAGATAAACACCCGATTGTGACGAGGCGGACGAGGGCAGTAAATGTGCGTGGTGGCCAGGGTATGAAGGTAAGAGTTTACAGTCGGTCGTCACTCGTTCACTAATCTCCATCAGGCCAGCAGCCACATGGCGGCCAGTGGTTCGCTGCTGCTGCCCACGAACAAAGCGGCTGATCGATGGCGCGTGCGTTGGGCATAAAAAATGAATGAGTCTTAGCTCTCTACCTGGATGCTGATCAACCGCGAGGTCCTTTTCTTCATACCTGGCGCTGGAATGGATACGTACGCGTGCGCGTGCCCGTGTACACACACACACACACACACACACACACACACACACACAACACACACTCACTCTCTCTCTCTCTTCTCTCTCTCTCTCCTCTCTCTCTCTTCCCCCTCCCTCTCTCCTACACACACACATTCACACAACCTCTCTTCCATCCCATCACCACTCACTCACTCACACACACACCACACACCACACACACACACAACACACACACACACCCACACACTCTCTCTCTCTCTCTCTCTCTCTCTCTCTCTCTCTCTCTCTCTCTCTCTCTCTCTCTCTCTCTCTCTCTCTCTCTCTCACACACAACACACCACACACCACACACACATCACACGACTTTTCTCTCTCTCCGTCCTTCTTCACTACACTCACTCACTCACTCTCACACACACACACACACACACACACACACACACACACACACACACACACACACACCACACACACACACACACACACACACACACACACACACACACACCACACACACACAATAATATCAGAAGAGAGAGGAACTCGAACTTTATTTTACAAGGACTGGAGTTTAGGTTCTGTCAAAAACCTAACAACTAATCCTTGCTAAGCTACAGAGAGAGAGAGAGAGAGAGAGAGAGAGAGTCCAGTGTTCCTACAAGGATTTTGATTTAATTCAAGTTTTCGCCTCTGAGGTTTGCATCCTGTATGATACATAACACAAAGGATTTGGCTGCGTTGTTTTGAGTGTTTCGTTGCATATTTGTTGCTACTGATTCAATGCAACATGTACTGGAAAACCCACTTGGTTTCAACAGAAATGTATTCAAACTAATGTGGAACTACAACACATAATGAACGACAGCATCGCACGCAAGCTTGTAGCTGATAAACCACGGTGTCGTCATTCTGTGTAAGCCAAGACAGATAACATAATCAATAACTTCAGTACTTGCAAGACAGTGGTATAAATAATGAAGTGACGAAAAGATCCACCTGTTCCATCTTCTTCGTCCTTCTTTTTTTCTTTTCTTTTCTTCCTGTCTTTCTTCTTTTCATCCTTTTCCAGCTCTCGTCTTCTTCTGTTTTGGGAGAATGGTTTCAAACTAAACGCTGAAGGTCAAGCAAGTCTGTAGCAGTTTACTGAACACTAGCACCATGTGGTCTTCAATTCAGATCATACTGCAAATGCCCGTTTCACTGGCGGGCGGAGCTAGTTCTGAACGAACCCAGCCCGTTTGCTGTTTTGCCTGTCGGTCGACTGGGAATCTGTATCAACACGCGAGCTTCGTGGACGGCAAAAAAATAACCCCAAACCTCTCCCATTGCTGAAATCAGAGATCGGCAACTAACTCCGTGATAAATGTCGAGAAACTGCCGCCAGACTGCCATTTTCGAACGATTTATTGACAGCTGCAAAAAGGTCTCGCAGCCCGTGTTTGCTGTGATGTATTGAATTCTGCCATGCCTGACAAAGACTGTGTTTTTATTTTTTTATTCCCCGTACTTCAGTGTTCCCTCAGTTTTGTGTGTTTAGTGGTCGATCAGTTTCCTGTATTCAGTGTTCGATCAGTTTCGTGTGCTCAGTGTTCGATCAGTTTCGTGTGCTCAGTGTTCGATCAGTTTCGTGTGCTCAGCGTTCGATCAGTTTCATTTGTTGATTTGAGAACAGATGCTGGTCATTGTGTGCCTTTTCAGTTTCACGTGCTGTTAAGTAATTTGAGAAGCGGTAGAGAATTGATCGAACTTAACGAACACGGTCGCGGCATGGAAAAAAAGGGGGGGGGGAATCTTTTCTTTTTTCTTCATTTTTTTCATTGAAGATCCGCGTGGTCGTTTTTGCATGCTTTTTCAGAGGGCGCGATTCTCACACCTGTGCGTCACGTGCGATAGTCTTTGATGCCAGAACATATAACAGACGTTGAAGCTATTTCAATTTGATACACGTTGTTGTTGATTGCTTTTATATAGCTCTATTCTCCACTCTCGAGCAGACTCATTACACTCTTGTCACATGTGACTATAGCACGTTCAGAATATCCACCGAAGTGGTGTACTTACAGGGCTGTTTGGTTGCCCAAGTGAGTCTATACGTGTCCATGTAGATCGTTTATATTTGGCTGTCCACATAGCATTTACTGTATGCTCTTTCTGATAAACGACTCTGACTTAATCGGAGACCCAAAGCATAAATACGTCACGCTAATCCACGTGATGCACATGGACCTAAGGCTAAGGTGGTTGTCCGTTTCCATCGGTCACGGTGTGATTCAGAGAGTGACCTGTCCGGTCTCTTAATGCTGTCGCTCTATCTTCACACGCTGGTCATAGTTCAGGAGCTGTGTGAGAGTCGAGGTGGCCGTCCTGGGCTGTCCGTCCTAACGAGCCTTCTGGTTTCCGTAGACGTAAAGCTATATTGAACCGTGCTTCGGCATTGGTCACAACTTGTCCCTAATATGTCAACTGACATCTGAGGACATTAAGCAACACTTCACCACCTCACACGCTGGTCGTTGGTGACGCTGCCGAGAGCTCAGCTGCACCTGCTCGACGTCATCAGTTACTGGTGACGTAGGGATTAAGCTGAAGGCTCGCAGTCGGACCTGGCTAAAGGCAGGAAGTTGAGGAAGTGACCAGGAACAGGAAAATGGACGCTGAAGCGATTCAGCCGAACAGTTAAATTCTCAAAACACGGTTTTCGGAACAATCTCAGAGCCCAAGGTTTAAACCACCCCAAGACATCAGTTTTGGAGAAAAGAAAAATGCAGGTCTGAAAAAAGCTTCAGTTTACTCGATTTGTAGTTAGTGTGTGGCCGCTTGAACATAGTTTTCATTGATCGGATCTTAATGTAAAGAAATAGGACCATTAAACTGATAGTTTTCATTGATCTGATCTTAATGTAAAGAGATAGGATCATTAACCGAGTTTTCATTGATCGGATCTTAATATAAAGAGATAGGACCATTAAACTGATAGTTTTCATTGATCGGATCTTAATGTAAAGAAGCAGGATCATTAAACTGATAGTTTTCATTGATCGGATCTTAATGTAAAGAAGCAGGATCATTAAACTGATAGTTTTCATTGATCGGATCTTAATGTAAAGAAATAGGATCATTAAACTGACAATTTTCATTAATCGGATCTTAATGTAAAGAAATAGGACCATTAAACTGATAGTTTTCATTGATCGGATCTTAGGGTAAAGAAATAGGGCCATTCAACTGCAGGCTAAGACCTGAACCATGTTTATAACACCAGATACTTCAGCCGGAAGGAGAGCGGGCATTTCTGATGAGGGATGAGCCCTCGAACACACAGTCTCCGGTATTCGGTATCCTCATTCAGCACTGGCAGGTGTATGTGGTAGTTTATCAATAATGGATACACTTTAAAGAGCGCGGGGCAGACGAGAGCGGCGACAATCTATTTCAGCGCGAGCGGTATTCCATCACAAGTGGCTGTGACGGGGCGTCAGTCCTGAGTGACGTGTGTGTGACACATGAAGACGTCATGTGCGTGGCAGCTGTCAGGCGCTGTGACAGGTTCACACCCTCTCGCTACTTTTTTTTACTGACATGTTTGGGGTCAGACTGGATTGACTTGTTGGTGGTGAGAGTCAGTTGCTGTACAAATTAGTCGAGGTCGTGTTTCGTTTTTGGCTCTGGGTGATGCAACGAATTTCGTTGCTGTCAACCTCGGTAGCATCCAACGAATGGCAAACAAATACCCCACCAGATAGGACACACACACACACACACACACACACACACACACACACACACACACACACACACACACAACATATATATATATATATATATATATATATATATATATATATATATATATATATATAACGAATTCGATTGCTGTCAACCTCAGTAGCATCCAACACTGAATGGCAAACAAATACCACCATCAGATTGGACACACACACACACACACACACACACACACACACACACACCACACACCACACACACACACACACCACACACACACGTGTGTGTGTTGTGTGTGTGTGTGTGTGGTGACTAAAGTTTTGACCGGAGGATCTCAAACAGAAACATTATGTATCGTGTTCTACATCTCTCTCTCTCTCTCTCTCTCTCTCTCTCTCTCTCTCTCTCTCTCTCTCTCTCTCCCGAACAGAAGAAACACAACACACACACACACACACACACACACACACACACACACACACACACACACACACACACACACTCCAGTCACACAAAGCCGGGGAAAAACGAACCGACACGATAGAGGCTGAGAAAAAGCCAGTGCATGTCATCACTGAAAACCCGCATCGTATATTGTCCTGTTTACTGGGGCTGGCCGGTGGGATGGTATTTACTCAGCGCACGACAACCTCCTTTGTTCCACCAGAACGTATCGTGTTGAATAAGGCCTTTTCGTTCCCTCCTTTCAAAGCGGCTACATACATAGGTTGGTTTGCCCGGCCGAGGCGCAGCGCATGAGTATCCGAAAGAATGCCAGCGGTTGAAGCGAGCGAGCCAGCACAGACAGAACAGCAGCGTGTCTGCCCCTACCCCCCCCCCCCCCCCCCATACACACACACACACACACACACCTCGCCCCCCCCCCCCCCCCCCCCCCTCACTCTCTCAGTCGTGTCACTGAGCCCTGGCGATATGCACACAGCACAGACACTATTTGACCTGCCGCCTCTACAAACCTCCACACCGGGTTGGGGGCGGGGGGGGGGGGGGGGGGGGGGGGGGGGGGTGAAGGAGGCAGAGGGGGAGAGGAAATGGGTTGTATTTGAACACGAGGAAAGGATGTGGGGGGGGGGGGGGGGGGTGCGGCCGGGGGGGTGGGGTGGGCAAGAAACAAGAGAAGACTGACTGATAGCGGGGAAGGGAAGGGGGTGAGGGGCGTTTGAAGACACCAGACAACTAGACGTGAAACATATTGTTTGTGGCCAGGTGGGTGGGGTTGTGGGTGTTGAGCTGGACATCATCTGTCGGGGGGGTGGGGGGGGGGGACAGAAAAGACTGACGTGGGGGGGGGGGGGGTGAAGAACACAAAC
>JABMCL010000650.1:3315000-3337500 GCA_018857735.1 Alviniconcha marisindica
ATCCGGCAGTGGTCGGGGTTGATCGGTTGAAGTGTTCGTTGCTTTACGTCCACAGAAACCGTAGATTTATTAGGGACGGGAGCCCCAGGACGTTTTTGTCCCTAATATGTCAACTGACATCTGAGGACATTAAGCATCACTTCATCATCATCATCACCAGGACGTCCACCTCGACTTTCACACAGCTCCTGAGCTCTGATGGTCGGCCAGGTTTTATGTTACGTGCTATTGTAGTAACACGGAGAGGGCCGAGATACCAGAACTGATAACTTGAGACCGAGTCAGCAGAAAGTTGACCCAGCAGACACTAAATGATTAATTTTCCAGCCACGCCGGGGACGATCGAACCCCGCGAGACCTTCGATCACGACTCGAGTCCCGGCGGCGCTCTACCGTTGAACTAGTACATACAATCAATATTTTAGTCACCCCTTCCCGCCCGTTCAAGGTTCGGGAGCTATGTGAAAGTCGACGGAGGTGAACGTCCTGGGCCCCCGTCCCTAGTAGCCCTTATGGTCTGTCGGTGTCAAGGTAAAGCAACTGTCATTGAAGTTGAACCTTCCCGCGACGAGTCTGTCCTGGTTGACTGTGTGATTAAAAAAGAAAAAAGAAAAAAAGGAACAGGTTACTGACTACTTTTATGTCTGTGAAGTTGACCGAGTGATAAAACAAAACAAAAAAACAAAGAATAAATAAAGAAATAAAGAAAGTAAAAGGAACAGGTTACTGACTACATTTATGTTTAATGTGAAGTTGACTGAGTGATTAAAAAAGAAAAGAAAAAAGGACCGGTTACTGACTACTTTTATGTTTAATGTGAAGTTGACCGAGTAGTGATAAAACTGAAAATAAAATAAAATAAAAGAATAAAAAAGAAATTAAAAAACACACCTAAAAGGAACAGGTTACTGACAACTTTTATGTTTAATGTGAAGTTGACTGAGTGATAAAAAAACTAAAAACTAAAAGGAACAGTTTACTGACTACTTTTATGTTTAATGTGACGTCCTGCCTTATTCGTGCCCGGTCGGACACTGACTTCCAATGAAACACGAGGAAAATCTTCAGCTCATCAGTGATTGGACACGGCAGTACAACTGAGTAACCCCCCCTGACAGTGTCCCTCCTCACCCCTTTCCGAAAGGCTTTTCCCTCCCCTCACCCCCACCTCCCCTCCTCCGGACCTTCCCCTCTTCCTCCTCTTCCTCCTGCGCGCATTCTTTTTAAGCTTTTATGCTGTTCAGCCCAGGAGGGCCGACGAAAATGGCATCAGAGCCAATGTTTATTTATTTACCTGGTTGGCATGACAACGCGTATCTGGCATTGCGCGCGAGGACTGTTGCGGCAGTTGCGTCCCTTGGTCAACACGCCGTGTGCAAATTCATCAGCTGTGTGCCGGACGTCTTTCGGGCAGGAGGCGCGAGCTTATCGGGCGCGGAATTGGTTGCTGGGATTGCAGAATGAACGGTCTCCACGTTGTGGAGCAGCTACGATCAAAAATGACAAAATGAGAACGAAAAAAACAAAAACTGACACCCTACCTTAGGACATGGGTGTGTGTGTGTGTTTTGCAGGCTGGCTGTATGGATTTTGTGGGAAGATGGAAATCTGTCTGTCTCTGTCTCTGTCTCTGTCTCTGTCTCTGTCTCTCTCTCTCTCTCTCTCTCTCTCTCTCTCTCTCTCTCTCTCTCTCTTCTCTCCCCCCCCCTCTCTCTCTCCTCTCTCCTCCTCTCTCTCTCTCCTCTCCTCTCTCTCTCTCCTCTACCTCTTCTCTCTCCCTCTCTCTCTCCTCTCTCTACCTCTCTCTACCTCTTCCTCCCCCCCTCTCTCTCTCTCTCTCTCTCTCTCTTCCCCCCCCTCTTCTCTCTCGTCTCTCTCCTCCCCCTCTCTGTCACCTCTTCTTACCCCCCCCTCCTCACACCCCCCCCACCACACACCACACAGCAGCACTAGTGTGACAGGAGGGGCCGGGAAGGACCAGAGAAAGAAAAGAAATTGGAATAAACCTGTCAGGCAGTTGCCAAATCTTGCCAGCATGCAAACCTGTGAAAACAGAACCAGGAATGATTTGGATGAGTGGAGTTTGCTGGCACAGTTGACTGATAATTTGCCCAGCCGTTGTTGACCAGTTGACTGATAATTTGCCCAGCCGTTGTTGACCAGTTGACTGATAATTTGCCAGCTTGTTGACCAGTTGACTGATAATTTGCCCAGCCGTTGTTGACCAGTTGACTGATAATTTGCCAGCTTGTTGACCAGTTGACTGATAATTTGTCAGCTTGTTGACCAGTTGACTGATGGTTTGCCAGCTTGTTGACCAGTTGACTGATGGTTTGTCAGCTTGTTGACCAGTTGACTGCTGCTTGTTGCAGGTGGTGTGTCCCTGTGGAGCCAGTTCCAGCCCCCTCAAGTTCAGTGAAATGGTTCACTATGTGTCTGCCTCCGCCCTCGTGTAAGTACACTGCCGCCCTGCCAGCTGTGTTCAGTGTATTGGAGGTCCTCTTTAGAAGGATTGGGAGGGTGGGGGTACGTGTGTGTGTGTGTGTGTGTGTGTGTGTGTGTGTGTGTGTGTGTGTGTGTGTGTGTGTGTGTGTGTGTGTGTGTGTGTGAGAGAGAGAGAGAGAGTGTGTGTGTGTGTGTGTGTGAGTGTGTGTGTGTGTGTGTGTGTGTGTGTGTGTGAGAGAGAGAGAGAGAAGAGTGTGTTTTGAGTTGTATGTTGTGTGTGTGTGTGTTTGTGGGGTTTGTTTGTGTGTGAAATGGTTATGAGATAGAGTGAGGGAGAAGCAGAGTGTGTGTGTGTGTGTGTATGTGTGGTGTGTGTGTGTGTGTGTGTGTGTGTGTGTGTGTGTGTGTGTGTGTGTGTGTGTGTGTGTGTGTGTGTGTGAGTGAGAGAGAGAGAGAGAGAGAGTATGTGTGTGTGTGTATGTGTGTGTGTGTGTGTGTGTGTGTGAGAGAGAGAGAGAGAGAGAGAGAGAGAGAGAGAGAGAGAGAGAGAGTGTGTGTGTGTGTGTGTGTGTGTGTGTGTGTGTGTGTGAGTGAGAGAGAGAGAGAGAAAGTTTTCAGTGTACTTCATGAAAGCTTGTCATTCTAAACAGTGTATGTACTGGTGTGGAAATTTTAAAGCAATTTGAGGCTAATTTGTTCTTGTGGAGATGGCACTTAAAAAAAGGTTTTCATTATTATTATTAGTCGTGTGTGGTGAGACAGCAGAGACAGGTTTGATAGCAATAGCAATATTGATTAAAAAAAAGACATGCATGATGTGTAACAAGGGAAAATGTGCAGATTTTCAGGGTAGACTGCTTTTTCAAGTAACAAACAGACAGTTAATCTACAAGCAAATGATCAAAGAGATCATTTAGCTTTCAGTTGATTCACTTTCCCCCACCCCCCACCCTCCCAAAAGAAAAAAAATATAATGCTCACTCCCCCCCCCCATCCGCATGTCTCCTTGATAGTCAGTTTGTGATGTGCGTTTTTGATGTCCGTTTGTATTCATGTCTTTCTCCATCCACAGCACCCAGTCCCGCATGATGCAGGAAAATGGCGACACTCTTCATCCGGACCGTTTTGGGCTCTTGCTTCGTAAAGCCAGTGCCATGGGAGACGTCCGTGACTGCCCGGTTAGTTACTCTGCAGTATAATACATTGCATCTCTGCATAATAATACATAGAATATCTGCATAATAATACATATAATCACTGCCTAATAATACATTGCATCTGTGCATAATATTCCCATGCATCTCTGCATAATAATATTTGCATGGTATGGATTAATTACATTGATTAGTTGAAGTTCTGGTCCTTCGACTCTCAGTTTGAAAGCATTAACAAGTGGGGGCCTATGATGACTGGATAGAGCCCCCCCATAAAGGTGCTTCAGTTGGACCTTAAACATGAGAGACTACTGAAACAAAGAGAATACTCAAAAGGCGTGTCCATAATGAAGTGTTAAGAACTTAACGTGTTGCAGTGGAAACTCAACAAAAGACCACCATGACTTCTGAAGCATTGCCGTTCATTTTTCTGTGGAAATGAATTCCTGACCATCACCCCTCTATTAAGACCAGCTTTGTTCGATTTCTATAAGGTGGTTTTTAAAGAGGAGATTTCAGGCATTTAACTTAAGCTGGGTAGAGGAGTTCCAAGGTAGCAAAAGTCCCACCCAGTGTCAGACTGACGTTGTTTTCATTCTGTGTTTTTCAGGCCAATTGTGGGAAGCAGGTTCAGAAGCAGAGAACACTGCTGAACATCCCTGATGTTGGTAAGCCGGTTACTGCAGCTGTTGTGCAGCTTGGTTTCATGTTTATTGTTTTGTAGGCTTGTCCGTAAAGTTATATGTGGTTGTCGGTGGAAAGTGTCATTTGATTATTTTGGTTTGATTAGTTGTATTTTCTTAGCCTTTGCAGAAGTTTGGAATTAATTAACATGTTCTTGTTTGTGTGTGTGTGTGTGTGTGTGTGTGTGTGTGTGTGTGTGTGTATGTGTGTGTGTGTGTCTTTGTGTGCTGCCATGTGCGCACGCTGTGTGTGTGTGTGTGTGTGTGTGTGTTGTGTGTGATGATGCATGTGTGTGTGTGTGTGTGTGTTTGTGTGCTGCCATGTGCGCACACTGTGTGTGTGTGCATGTGTGTGTGTGTGTGTGTGTGTGTGCATGAATGTGCATGTGTGTGTGTGTGTGCGTGCGTGCGTGAATGTGCATATGTGTGTTTGTGTGCATGCATGTGCTTGTGTGTGTGTGTGATTTAGCTGTTTGTTTCCTGTTCAGTGGGAATAAAGGAATACTTCCATCTGTCAGTCTCTCTGTGTAATGATGTTCACAGAGGAAAACCATGTGTGTGACGGTTGTTGTGAAGTGTGTTGGTGTTGCAGTGAGTGTGGGTCTGGTGTGGGACTCCGACCATCCCAGTGTGGAGACTACCACAGAGGTTGCCAGCGCCCTCGGCACCGCCATCCTGCTTCAAGACGTGAGTACATGGCTCTAACAGCAGTTTCCTCTCCTCGACGCAGTGTGTGGACAGGAAGTTGGGAGTGTGGTGGTCTCCTTAACGCAGTGTGTGGACAGGAAGTTGGGAGTGTGGTGGTCTCCTTAACGCAGTGTGTGGATAGGAAGTTGGGAGTGTGGTGGTCTCCTCAATGCAGTGTGTGGACAGGAAGTTGGGAGTGTGGTGGTCACCCCGTGTTAGGTGAGAAGTTAGTGTGTGCAGCCATTTCCCTACACCAGTACATACTGTCGTACATACCAGTGCAATTCCACCCTGAGGTTTCCCCAATGTTGGTGAGAAGATGTTGATCGTTGACCCACCCGCTGCGCATATTTAGTGTAAACACAGTGTACCCATACTTTTCGTTAACTGAACCTTGTTTTACGCATGTTTTGGTTTGTTTGGTTGTTATTGATTGTTGGCTTGCTGGATCTTTTATTTGATTATTTCCATTTTTGTTTGCACCAGCAGCTTTAGAATTCAGTTGTGCAAAACAGACCTGAATGTGTGATAACTACTGGTCACTGAAGTTGTGAGTTGAGGATCTTGGTGGAAGGGAAGTAACTCAACTCTAGCAAGCTGAAGTTACTTCCCTTCCACCAAGACTCTCAACTTTAACCAAATTTTGTTTTATTTATTTGTTTGTTTGTTTATTTATTTATTGACAAAAGTCTGCTGATACTTTCAAGTATTGTTAAGTGGAGAGTGGGGAGGAAGGATTATGAAGAGCTTGATTTAGCATTTTGTCTTGGTTTGCTGAGCACGTATTTATACTTTTCTCTTGCAGATGTACCACCGTGTAATGCCCGACATCCGCAAACTGCCTCGACTGCAGCTGGTGGCGGTGGTGTGTTACTACGGGAAACATTACTCCACCTTCGTCTTCCATTCCAAACTCAAAACATGGATCTACTTTGATGATGCAACTGTCCGAGAGGTGAGTGCTCTGCCTCAGTCTCCATCTTCCATTCTGTCGGTGTATGCCTGTCCGCCCATCTGTCTGCATATCTGCCTGCCTCGTCTTCGTTCCTGCCTCTGCCCGCCTGGCTATTTGTCTGTTCATCCATCCATCCGTTGGCTTGTCTGTGTGATATTCACGAGTGAAACAAGTGGTAATCTAGAAACCTGTTTGGAAGTAACCAGTGCACCGTTTCTGCCCCATCCAAATGGGTCTGCTTAGTCACCTGCCTGGGGGTCCTCTGAATGGTTACTAACGAAGGCAGCCTGACCTGTCACATCATTTGGCCATCATTCTCAGTCTTCTGTCAGTCCGTTCTGGACACACTGCAGTCACAGGAAATGACTGAGCCGATGGACTGGTGGGCTAAACAGCTGTCACAAGTAGCTTGAGCCTTGGAAAATCCAGAGTGTTGAGGAGCTTGAGACACTGCCCGCTGGTTGAAAGCCTAGGACATTGCACTGAGGGGTGGTGGCATAAAAAAAAAAGGCGGTGGATGACAGTCTACTTGCAGGAATGAAACGGGAAGACTGTTGGTCAGAAAGATCTTGGAGCAGCTCCAGAAGCGACGCCAGAAATGCTTCAGAGAAACGGGTGGAGTGAATAATTCATAGGCTTTCCACAGAGTGAGAGTGCTTGGGGAGACAGATACCATCTGCAGCTGAAGTGAACTGAACTCTTGTGTGCCGATTCGACAGATTCACCTGACTTGGGTCTTGCCAAGGGATCGTTAAAATTATAAATTATACAGGTAGAAGACCAAGGTAGATCATGATGAAATTATGCAGGTACAATACCAAGGTTGATAATGATGAAATTATGCAGGTAGATCAAGGTTGATAATGATGAAATTATGCAGGTTGAAGACCAAGGCTGATAATGATGAAATTATGCAGGTAGATAAAGGTAGATAATGATGAAATTATGCAGGTAGGAGACCAAGGCTGATAATGATGAAATTATGCAGGTAGAATATCAAGGCAGATAATGATGAAATTATGCAGGTAGAAGACCAAGGCTGATAATGATGAAATTATGCAGGTAGAAGACCAAGGTAGATAATGATGAAATTATGCAGGTAGAAGACCAAGGTAGATAACGACGAAGGAGTCTAGTTGCTTTCAGATCCACATCTTCTAGTTTCGTACAGACGCTGTGTGAGAAACTAAGTTTGGATGTTGTTGAAGACCACCACAGAGTCTGCTTAACATGCATGTGTTGTAAGCTGGGCCTTCTCTATGATAGATCCACTCCTTCTAGTTCTGTGCAGATGTTTCGTGGGAAACAAAGCTTTTTCAATGTTGAACAGCTTTGAGAGTACCTCTGAGAGTCGGATTCACACGTATGTCAACTGGGTCGTTTCTATGACAGATTGGGCCACAATGGGAGAACGTTGTGGAAAAGTGCAGCCGAGGTCGCTTCCAGCCGCTGCTGCTGCTGTACGCCAATCCCTCTGCATCTCCGGTTTCCGTGGATACGGCTCCGCGTAAACGTGTCATGGCGCCAGGATATTCCGCTGGTAGGCACCAAGAGATTCTGTTACTTTGTTTCGACAGTAACTTACTTTTTCTCCATTTTCCCCAGAAAAAAAAAAAACGTGGGTTCAAAGCATGTTACAATTTCCACACAAGTACGCCATAAAAATTACACACGCACACACGCACGCACGCACGCACGCGCGCGCACACACACTCACACACACATACACATCACACACACACAACACACACACACACACACACACACACACACACACACACACACACACACACACACACACACACACACACACACACACACACAACATGCAAACGTACATGCACAGCACCACCAAAGACACAATGGCTGAGGTAAAAGTAACTCATCGTACTACATACACTTCCAGGCATGTACAGATGTGAGCATGTTGACTCTGCGGTTGCAGCGGGAATTCCGGAGGACAGCGACAGCGGGCTGGACAGGACCCACGAGAGCATCAAGAGCATGGCCTCGGCCGCCAAGCGCTCCACCACCCCCACCCCCACCCCCACCCCCACCCTCAAGCCTGACCAGCCGGTTCTCCGCAGCAACGGCCAGACGCCCCCCCACGCTGCGGGCCAAGGCTCCGATTTCTCCTCCCAAGACTCGGGACGCGACTCCCCAGCCAGGCAGACGCGGGACCACTCCCGCCAGCCCAGCTTTCTCTTTGCCGTCACCGGAAAGACGGACAAGAGCAAAGCCGGCGAAGGTGGCGATGGGGTCAGCCACCTTCCAGGGGGCACCCCGCACCACCCGAGCAGCCGGCGACAGCTGCTGGACGGAGGGGCGCGAACGGGTCGCCTGGAAACGATGACAGAGGACGGCACGGACTATGCCGACTACACGCTGTCTAGCGGCGACCAGTACCGCAGGCCGTCCCTCAACGGCATGGACTCCGGCGGCCAGATTCCCCTGCCTCCCAACGCCGCTCGCTACCCGGACGCCCAGCGCAAAGACAGCTTCACCAAGCGAGCGGCTAGCAAAGAGAGGGGAGGGGTGGACGTTGTGAGGTACCAGGTGGACCCCAGCCGGGCGTCCACCCACACTCCAGACTTTAGCCCTTACCAGCCTCAAGGGGAGGGGTTCTCAGCCCCCAAAGGAGAGAAGGCGGTCCACGCCAAGCCCCCGCTGCACCACAGCCGGCAGCAGTCCTTGCCGTCAGGCAGAGACGAGGATGGGGCGGACATGTCCAGCGGCACTCAGCACGTGGTGGTCAAGCCCAAACCGACGGGGCACGGCAGCTACGACGCGGTGGACGCCGTCTCCCACTCGGCCGTGCAGTCGGGGCTGGCCACGCTCCCTCGCCAGAAGGGTCAGGGCCACAGCGGCGAGAACGTCGCTCACCAGCAGCTGCGAGCGGGCCCGACTCACCAGGAAGTCGCTCACCTGACTCGCAAATCGCACGTGCAGTGTCGACCGGTGGATCCCCCCTTGCCTCCCGGCACCCCTCCCCCCGAGTACCACGCCGCCATAGACGCTCAAGAACCCCACTCGCGGCAAACCTCCGTGTCCTCCCAGGCCAGCTCCATGAAGAGCTCCGCGTCCATGGGCCACATCGACCTGGCCGTCTCCGGCAAGAAACCCGACGGCGAGAAAACCAAAAAGAAGGTGAAGAAGGAGAAGAAGTCCGAGAAGGACCCCTCGAAAAAGTCCGACAGGAAGAAGTCCAAGTCGGACTCGACCCTGAAGAAGAGCGAGAGCGAGGGGGACCTGCTGGCGGACAAGTCCGGCAAGTACATCGACCGCCGCATGGTGGAGACCATCCTCAAACACCAGGGGGTGCACCGCCAGAACTCCTCCTGCAGCAACAACAGCGCCAGCAGCATCGAGTCGGACAGCCTCATGGGAAAGCTGCTGTCCAGCAAAGCTGCCAGTGGGAGCTTGACCGTCGACATACCCTTCGACAACATGTCCATCGGGTCCCAGAAGGACTCGGGATACGGCAGCAGCGATCGCAACAGCTCCAGTTCAACGGGCAGCGGGACGATCGACCCGTACACGCAGTACTTCATCAGCAAGAGTATGGTCATCCCACGCTCCGTCAACACGCAGCATGTGAGTTGCTTTTCTTTGTGCTAATCGCCAGCAGAAACACACACACACACACACACACACACACTCACTCACTCACTCACTCACTCACACACACACACACACACACACACACACACACACACACACACACACACACACACACACACACACACACACACACACAAAGGTTTATGTGACAGATGTACAGAGTAAAATATGGTGACAAATTTATTCAGTTTTTTTGTTTGTTTGTTTGTTTGTATTTTAAATTGTCTTTTAGCATGTTGAAGTAAAAGATAATCTAATTTAATATGACAATACAAAACATGGGCAAATTTCCAGGGTAGGCGCCTGTTCTTGGTGACAAAACAACAGTTAAACAATGGTTAAACGGTGATAAATGAAAGTGCACGTATCAAGTTGTGGTTGTGGTGTGTTGAGTGCTGGAGTGTTTGGATGAATCTGTTTATGTGTTTGGATCTTGTTTTAGAACACCAGCAGTCATCCTTTTTTGAGATTTTTACAGAATCAGGCCATCATTTTGTGGTGCAAATTTCCAGCAGCAGTTAAAAGTAGGTAGTGGAAATCATCATCAAAGACGGCAAAATTATGACCCGCCTGACAGGCCGGTGGTTTTTGATCTTGTTGATGTTCAGTGTTGCTGTAGGTCCGCAAAGACCGTAAGAGCTGTTACGGACCAGGAGCCAGTGACGGCCACCTAGATTTTCACACGGCTCCTGAGCTCTTGACTGGTCTTGATTCACACGGAGGCTTTTTGAACCGTCTCGGGTGACCGGGGCAAAGTGCATGTCCGCAGCCGCGACTCAGTAATTGTGTTTCAACTGTGGTTTGGTTTTTCTCTCTTCAGCTGCTGGATCAGCAGTACCCCCAGCACGGCAAAGGTCCGTCAGACCCCTGCGGAGGCCAGCCGGTGATGTCGCAGCCCAGCGGTCAGCGCGAGGACGGCCGCAAGATCATGCACCCCATCAAGGAGAGCAGCCAGGAGGACATGCTGCGGCTGTCGCCCAACGAACCCATCGGAACGCAGAAGTTCATCGTGGCCGGCACCGCGCCCCAGCCGCTGGAGGCTCGACCCCCGCCAGTGCCTCCCAAAAGTAAGCGTCCGGTCTCTCGGAGAAACCGTCCCCGGGGTGCGTACTGTCTCGGTAAACGGGGGAACGTTTTGGAAGACGAAACTTCGCAGGAAGTGGTTGCTCTCCTCTGTTTTTGTTTTTGTTTTTTGGGTTTGTTTGTTTTATCATTATTTTTATATCGTCGTCATGCTGGATGGCAGTTTCTTTTTAATGAAGTCTGTACTTGCTTTTTGATGGTTTAAAGATGTTTATTCTATATATTTTTTTAAAGGGTACCAAGATTAATACAATAATATATATGCACTGAGTGTCAAATGGGTATCAGAAAGTATCAAGACTAATACAATAATATATATGCACTGAGTATCAAATGGGTATCAGAAGGTATCAAGACCGATACAATAATATATATGCACTGAGTATCAACTGTGCGTACTTGCAGGGGTGTACTTACGGGTTTGGGTACCTCAGATGTATTACTTCGTTGGAGGGTTTGGTTTTGTCATCTGAAAGACCAAGAGATGAGGAGGAGAGAGATGTCGAATTTCGCGGTGTTTCTCACGGTACCTGCCTGTGTTGTTTCAGATTTTGCCCAGTTTCAGATCATCAAGTCTTCACACTCTGCCCACGAGAGGGAATCGTCGCTGGACAGTCTGGACAAAGATGGTGAGTGAACCTGGCTTTCATTCTCTTTTTATACCACATCTTTTTTTTCTTTCTTTTTTTTCTTTTTCTTTTTTTCTTTTCTTCTCTTTTTCTTTTTTCTTCACCTGGATGTTGATGAAAATGCCCAGGAATCCGTGTTTTTAATTCACCGATGCTGTTTCTTGGTTAACACGGTAGTAGGAATGTAACCGAACTCTGAACTGTGTTTCTGCGTGTCATCGCAGCAGTTTGATAACCTTGACTGAGATCCTCAGCCGAAGTTAGCTTGAGCTGTGTTGCAGTGTGAAGCAAGGTACACATGAACGCCAAGCACTGAATGCCTGATACTTATACGTTTCAAAACATTTCAGTTACAATAAGAAAGAAAAACAAGAGAGCTCCCCTGTGACCCACACCAGTCCTGTCCAACAGTCACCCCCCACCCTCCTGCCCCCCAAAAGGAATCACAAAAAGACCTCCCCAACTGCCTCCCTCCCCCACCCCATCCCCGCCCCCCCCCTACTCACACCAACAATCCACCAAGAACCCCCCACCCCCAACCCCCTCCTGCCCCCCCCCCCCCCCTCCCCCCCCGGCAAAATAAATCAACAGTAATCCACCAAGAAAGAAACAATGACAATTAAACAGAAAGTGAACTGTTGGCTTGCATCTTGTTGTTGTTGTTTGTCAATAATTGCATGCGATCGGAATGAAGACACAGTAGAGTAGTGTTGAGGGGGGATGCACTGTCTTCCTCTCACCACTACCCCCCCCCCCCCCCCCCCCCCTCCCCCCCCCCACCCCTACAAATTGGCTGGCATGAGCATGGCCCGTCCTCTGCATGCCGCATGTTGTGTCTGTTGCAGAGAGCATCAACGACCGTTTCGTTTCGCTGTGCAAGAAGGCGGATGCTCTCATGGATCACTGCATGCTGGCAGAGACTCAGGATGACATCTCCGCCGCTCTCCGCTGCTGCGATGGAGCACTAGGTCAGTGGCGGCTGCTAGCGGCTTGTTGTACACTGTTTGGAGTGAAAGCTCTTCAGTGGTTAAGTGGGCTCTGTGTGTTTGTGTGTGGTATGTGTGTGTGTGTATATATATGTGTGCACGTGTGATGTGGTGTGTGTGGTGTGGTGTGTGTGTGTGTGTGTGTGTGTGTGTGTGTGTGTGTGTGTGTGCATGCGTGTGTGTGTGTGTGTGTGTGCATGCGTGTGTGTGTGTGTGTGTGCACACGTCTGTGTGTGCATCTGTGTGTGTGTGTGTGTGTGTGCGTGCGCATATTTGTCGGTGTGCATTTGAATCTTGGTCCTCAAGCTGTATGTACCTGTTTGTAAAAGGAGTTGTAAGCCCATAGGGCTGTTACAGGTCAGGTGCCATAAATCAGTAATGGCTCATTTTTAATTTTAGGTCAAAGTGTAGAAAAACAAACAAGCGAGCAGTTAATTGTTGATGTGTTATATTTAGATCTGGAAGACCTTAAACATTGTAAATCTGACAGATTGTTTTTTTTTTTTTTTTTTTTTTTTTTGATGATTTTTTGTGATTGTGAGTGATGATGAAAAATAATCATTTTTGTGATGATCATGATTATGTGTGTTTGCAGGCTGTTTGAAGGAGGCTATGGCCCAGAAGGAGTTGAACAGCAAGGCCCTGGCCTACGTGCAGAAAAAACACAACTCCTGCCTCCTCAAGTTCCGCACTTTACAGAAACGAACACCGGCATCGCGGCAAGAATCTCATTCGTCAGGCATCGGCTCTGACGCCGCGTCATCAGTCGGCAACAGGTAGGGGCGCTGTTAGGGTTCTTTGTGGATATGGATTAAAAGGGGCCTTTTTTGCCGCAGACTTTTGATTATTACACATAAGTACACACTGTGCATTATCACACACACGCGTGCACACAGGCACGCACACGCACGCACACATGCACAAACACACACACGAATGCATGCACAATGCACACAGACACACACACACACACACACACACACACAATGCACACACATGCACTCACACACACACACACACACATACACACACACACACACACACACACACACACACACACACACACACACACACACACACACACACACACACACACACAGAAACACACACACGCAACTGCACTGACAACACTATCTACATTCCACCACCACTCTCAAAAGCCCTCCCCCCCCCCCCCCCCCCACCCCACCACCCACCCACCCCCAACAATATCCCCCCCCCCCACCCTCCCCCGAGTTTATTTCATTTCTCGTGAACAAAAGGGGACAGTCACTAAAGTTGTCCTGTGCTGCGTCTGCCAGGTCCAGCATCACCAGCAGCGACTCCGACACGAGCGAGCAGCTGAGCAAGCAGCATCGCGCGGAGGCCAAGCCAGGGACGGCGCCGCACCAGCCGCACCAGCCTCACCCCGCCCAGGACTCCGCCGGCAGTAGGGGCATGCACGAGCGCCAGAGCAGCGCCACCTCCAGGCAAGGGGCGGACAACCCCAGGCAGGGGCCGTCCCTCGACGGCCGGAGCGCCGGTTTCCGCGACGGCTCGGCAGCGCAGAGGGCGGGTGGCCCGATCCCGCCGGACGGCACGCCCGGTCACCACCAAAGGACGGACGGCGGGGCGAGCCGCGTGCCGCAGTCCCACTCCGCCAACTACATCCACGGCGGGGGCTCCGGCGGGACGGACGGCGGGGGGGGCGGCAGCGCGGACCTGTACGGCACGCTGCCGAGAAACAAGTCCCGCAAACCCAGCAGCGAGGCGCCGGCCAGCGCCGAGGTGTACCAGTTGTTCCTGAACAAACAGAAGTGCCTGCAGGCTGGGGTGACCGCCAGTCAGCAGTCGCTGGACAGCGTCAAGTCCGACAGCGGATCGGACCACAGCTCCAGCGGCTCCGGCCAGCAGCAGAAGATGAGCAAGTCTGAGATCCGGCAACTCCTGCAGGACAACTTTGTGCAGCGGCAGCGCCAGCAGGCGGGCGGCTCGCAGCACGCTCCGCAGCAGTACTCTCAGCAGCCTGGTGCCGTGCAGCAGTTTTGTCCGCAGCAGCTCCAGCTGCAGCAGCAGCAGCGGCAAGAGCTGAGGCCACCGGGTCAGCAGTCGGTGATGCCGCAAAGACCGGGGCAGACTTACGGACAAAGCGTGCCACACTCGCAGCCGGCGAACTTTACCTGGCAGCAGCAGCAGCAGCAGCAGCAGCAGCAACAACAGCAACAACAGCAGCAACAACAACAACACTATCCACCACACCCACAGCAGCACCCCGCACACCCACACCTTCACCCGCAGCAACAGCAGCAGCAAAACCCCGTCAGCTACCACCACCCCCAGAGCCAGCAACAGAGACCGCCACCCCCGTCAGCAGCCTTCCAGCCTCCCACCCAGGCGCCGGGCCACGCCCCCCGCCCCGCACAGAAACCCCCCGCCCCGGGGGGGCCCCCCGCCCCCGGTCAGAAGCCCTCCATCCCCTACCCGTCGTCAGTGGCCAAGGCCAGGAACCACAGCAGCCAGGGACCGCCGTTTCCAGCGCCTCACCCGGACTCCAGCACCGAGGTTGGTAGACGCGCTGCTCCGCAAAATGTAGCCAGGGTGGCGCCCAACTCGCACGTGTCTGGCGGCATTCCGCCCGGCAACGGCGGCAGCTACCTGGTGATGATGCCTCCCTCCTCCTGCTCCTCCTCGCAACAGCAGCAGCAGCAGCAGCAGCTGCAGAGCCTGCCAGCGCAGCAGCCCGGGGGTCATGTGCGCCACAACACCAGCGCCCTGCATCTGGCAGGCTTGACCTTGACCCCCGGCTTCAGACCCCTGGAGCGTTGTGCATCCCAACCCGACTGCCAGAAACTTGTAGACAGTGCCTACCCTGCTAACCTTTCAGGTATCTACCACTAACCCCGCGCCCCCTGCAGACTCTTGGAGTCGGTCCTCTCTGTTTGCCAGGCCGCCTAGCGCTTCAGCTTCCTGAATCTAATTGCTACCGCTAGGAATGTCTGCTGCGAGTGTGTGCAGAAGCCATGCTTTTAACGCTCTAAGCTAGCGCTGACCTCTCAGAATCAGTGTCCTGTCTTCTCTGGTTCAGAGGGACGCAGTTGTAATTTTGATCGATCTTGCCTTCTGTTTTTTTTTGGTTTTTTTGTCTTTGTTTTTTTTGTAGTATGTTTGGGCATATCGTTAATGAGGATGCTGTTTTGTATTTTGACTAACTTCAGAAAGTTTTTAGAGAAGAGTCCTGTTTCTAATTGTTACCTGATGTAACCAGCCTGATTGACAGGGCGTAAAAAAAAAAAAAACTTACGCAAAAGTACAAACATAAAACTTACTTGCCATTTTTTATTTTTTTTTATTTTTAAATGATCAGATTGCTGATCTAAGTTGAGATGGTGTTATCTGATCATCACACCCTCAGCCTCGTTCTTTTGGCAGCTGAACTGCCTAAAAACTGCAGCTAACGGTTATTTTCTGAAGAGAACTGACCAACGCAGCTGTGTTTCAAGCGGCAACAGAGAGGGTGCAGGGTTTTAAACGACTCCGGTAGCATGTAGAATGTTGTGTAGCAAGTGTAGCATGTTTTGTTACTCAAAGAGTAGTCTGGTTAACCACCACAGCAGTGTTTATCGTTGCTCGTCAATAAAATGTGTGCCATAGAAGTGAATTTACATGACGCATTGTGTCCGAGTGTTGACCCCCAGAATTTGCATGACAGTGTCATCATGCACTGCTGAATGCGAGATCAGCACACCTAACACGTCTAGCTGTAATTCCATTGAATGGAAATTTAACCACATGCCCCTTTTTCGAATAACATTAACAACAGTTTTGACCTTTTTGTGTCTTTGATTATTTCATCTGGAAGAGGGGAGGGATCCAGTGATAGTAATTGCTAACTTGCTTTTTAGTACGTGTGCTGTGGCACTAACACATCTGAATCGTGTCCTCAGAAGAAATATTGTCCCCCCCCCCTTTCCCAAGCCCTCCCAGTTCTAACACTATATGACTAACAGTATTAATGTTGACTAATGCAGCGTGCAAAGAAAGCTACCTGGGGTGGATTTGATTAACTCTTCACATCCGTGCTTGCCTGTGCAGATCAGGGGGCTAACTCGTATAACGGTGGTTGCAGCAAAATGAGCTCATCGCCGTTGCCCTTTGCAGTAAGTACTGGTGCTGTCTGGCTGCTTGGTTGTCGCGGACAACGCTGCATGTATTTGGACGTCTTTGGGTTCAGGCTCTGCTCCTTCCTACTCACCGGTGCTTCCTTCGCTCGATCGGTGATGGCCTCATTCAGCGTCACCGGCTTGAAGCTTTGGGCCGTCTTTTGGTTGAAGCAGCTGCCTCTCTCATCTTTTGTGTGTCGTGGGTTGCATGCTGGTTGAGGCAGAGTTTGCACTCGCCAGGCGCATGTCGTTGGCAGTTTGTTCAGTTTGTTGAGGTCGTTTAACACCAGTCCTGTGCTTTCATTCCTTTGGTTCCGTGGTTGCTTTGGGTATTTTTATTTTTACTTTACCGGCTGTGTAGTCCTGGACAGAATGGTTGTGGTGTTGTGATTATTGTGCTTGTTTTCATTTTTGGGGAGTAGTGGGATTCATCAACATTGATTTACTTGTGGTGATTTCGTTCAGTTGTTTGGCTTTTTTTCATTTAAAGAAGCAAACAAACCTTTTGTTCTGGGAGACATTGCTTTTGCCGGTTGACCCACAATCCTGTGTGTGGTGTAACTGGTGTAGTGTAGTACCAAGTGATTTGTGCCTGCTGCACTCTTTGATTTTTGTGTTGGGTGTCATTTTTTTCTAGAAAGGGGAGAGCATATTTGTAACAGTGTAGTGTTACCTGTGTTATGGTTTCAACCCCTGCAACCTTCTTTTTTTCTTCCCCCAAGTACAGACTTCTTATGCATGAATGTGCTTGGATGTGTGCATGACTCGAGAGAGAGAGAATAATTTCCCTGGTTTCTTTTGAACTTGCTTGTGTTAGTGTCAGACGCTTGCCTAGAGAAGTAGCAACTTCATTGCTCACCTGAGTACACTTCTGTAGTTTCACTTTTTGTTACGACTTTGTGTGTGTGTGTGTGTGTGTGTGTGTGTGTGTATGTGTGTGTGCCTTTGTGGATATCTTTCTTGGATGAGTTTTTTTTTTTTTACCTTTTCACCTCTGAAGACTGTTCTGTTTGGCATGTTGCATTAACTTTTGACATTTTGTTCATTTTAAAAAAAACATGTTTTTGTAAAAACAAAAAGTGTTTGGATTGAGCCAGATGATCAAACACATAGTTGAGGTTTTATTCTACTTTGTTTTTATTAACAGCAACAACGAACAATCTCACATCTCTTTTTGACCGCAAGTGGTAAATCAAACAAAGAGCTGATTTATGGCGAGTCACTTTAACTCATATCGTTGTTTCAGGAGAAATGGCTTCCGTAACTAAAATACAATGTTATCAAGGACTCAGTTGGCAATAACACAATCACATCCATGCAGGTGCATCCAGTACACGAACTTGTTGTACGTATAAAAGGCAGCAAGGCATTACCTTTCGTTAAGTTTGAAGAGCAGGTCAAAATCGTCAGGACCGGGTCTGGCATTTAACATGCCACCATGCAATCACCGGATGATTTGTCAGGTTAAAAAACAACTTCACTGTGCTTTGATCCTCTGGCTGAGTCCGACGGTGGTCACTAATGACGTGCGTTTTGCACAATTGTGTGCCCGGTGCATGCTGCACGCTGTGGAGAAATGACGCGGTTGATGGTTCACTTAACCCACTCAATAACGCTGTACAACGTACACTGTCGTGCAGTTTCTGGTGGTTGGGGCCAGAGGCACGCCTCTCCCTCTCCCTCTCCCCGCCCACTCCCCGCCCACTCATGGTTGCCTTCTCCTCCTCATTCGTTGTCTCCCCAATTTCATGTTGTCTCCCCTTTTTCTTTTTTTTCTTTTTTAAAGTTAATACAAACCGATGGAACGGTCACCTTCAGAATGACTCCTTCCCAACAGAGTTTTGTCCGAGACGGAACCCAAATTACAAGCGAATATTATGTGCCACACACTTTGCTTGTAATTTTGATACATTTTGTCAGTGTTGGGGAGCAGAATTTCATTTTGAAAGAGTCCGGTCTTAAGGTTCCACTGTACTTTATCATGTGACATCGTCATTTGTTTTGATCCGATTTTTCTGTCAGTGCATGAAGAACTAAGCTGATGCAAATGAGTGAAGAAGAGACATATACCACGTTACTCTGTTCAGTCCATTGAAGTTCTGTTTTGCTTCATTCTTTTTTTGTTATTAATAATGTGAGGGTGCAGATGCACATGTTGTTCTGGTAATGTAACCAACAGTTCTCAGAGGATTTTTTTCTCTCTCCAGTAAACGTAGCCAACAGTTCTTGGAGCATTTTTTTCTCTCTCAAGTAATCCATGTTAGATTATTACTGTTATTACTCAAATAAACTAGAATTTTAATTGTGTCGGTTGGGAACTAAGTGGTTAACGTGTGTCTCTGTTGTTTTTCAGTCTTCCAGTGAGCGCTTCCACACACCAGAGGGCAGCGTGGATTCCCAGAGATCCCAGTCAAAAAGCGACGGTGCTGGTAACCAGGCCGACGGCACTTCAGTCAGTGTGCGTGCCCTGGCCTCGCGCTTTGAGAAGACTGATGCCGTGACCGGGCAAGTGGCAAGTGCAGGGTCACAACCTTGCAGTCGCCACGGCAGCCTCAAATCGGACGCTAAAGAATGGCCGTTCGGGCCCGCCACTGTGCAAAGGACACGCAGCAAGTCCGAATCCTTCTCCCGCAAACCCAAGTCTGTGTTAAAGAACAAGAAGAACAAGAGTCGGCCGCGCAAGTCCGTGACGTTTGCCGACAGCATTGCGCACTTCGCCAACTGTGATGAACCCAATTCTGGGTACGAGTCGGCCAGGGAGCTCAGCTCTCCTCGCATCAAAACAGACGATCGCGCGTATTACAGCGACGACGACGAGAGACTGGGCTCCCACATGTCCTACTCAGACAATGACCTGGATGACGTGGAAGACACGGGCAGTTCGAACAGTGACGAGTCTCCTGTGGGGGAGGAAGATGCGTGCCAGTTGTGCAACAAACGACGCAACGACCCCGGAAAACTCTTCTGTGCCAAGTGCAGTTTCTACATGGGCAGGCTGAAGTCCAGCTAGGTGGAACCTCCGCGGAAATCCGCAGTCCTGCTCGCGAGCATGGTGCAAACAGACAAGCCTTGGATTTAAAAGAAAACATTGCAGACAAAGTGCATCCTTTTTTCTTTTTTTTCTGTGCCAAATGCAGCTTCTTCATGGCAAGCTGAAAAACCGCCAAGGTGGCACTTCTGTGGAAATCCATAGCCCTGTCAGCACAAACAGGTTGCATGTAGGTGAGCCTTGGCAAACAAAGCACCGTGGATAAAATTTGTGGTGTAAATTCAACCCAGCCGATGGCTGGGAACTGGAGTAGGAATGGATCTCACCGGCCTGTTGCTGTTTTGTGCCGCCTTGCTTTCAGCTTGGGCCGATGTTTGACATGATGCAGGCAACCCAGCCAATGTGCTGTGGGGTTTATTTAACTTTAATCAGCTAACACTGCCTTTTTTCATCGTTGTACAGTTGTTGAACTTCATATCATGATGATCATCAGCCTTTCTTGCCAAGTGATCGTATCAAATCTGTCCAGTTCTCCATTATGCAGTCTTAACTTTGCACGAAAGATTCATGAATTCTGAATATTATGCATTTAATTGTTACCTAAATACAAAATATATTTTGATATGATCTACATGTCCACCCTTTCATAAGAAAATGTCAATTTTTCTGCAAACACAGTAAGCTGCCTTTGTGTTCTTATTGAAATTTGTGGAAACAGCATTATGTTTTGTTCAGTAACGTTATAAATGAACTGATCTCTTTACTAACATAGTTCAAGGTAATTGATAGAATATTCAGCGTCTAAGTCAGGCTGCAAGCTTGTAGTCACACAAAGTCTGTCTCAAAGATGTACTGCCTTTGCAGAACCAAAGATCTGTATGTGTTTCACATTTCATCGTTTTCAAAGTGTAGTCGGACTGCGCGTGTTCATTATTGCCTGCATTTTAGTTTGTGCTTTGTTTTGTTAAAAGGTTTGGGAAACAGTTTCACAAGACGCTAAAGCTGTTAGCAGATACAACACTTGTTTTGCTTCTGACTTCACATTTTTTTTGTTTCACATGCGATTTTCATTCCAAATTCAATATCCATTTCTCTAGTTTAATTTACACTAATTACAGCGACATTCCCTAGGATCCCACTATGTCAGTCTGCACTCACAAGAAGAACGATAGATGAGGTATTATAATCTTTGACATTGTGAATGTACGTTATAATTAGACTTGTAGTCTGTATGTGCTTTGTGGGTTAAAGTCCATGGTGATGTGTACATTCAGATTTGGCCGCTGCGTTCAAAGATTGCAGAAATTTCCTAAACTGCTTGTTAGTACACAGAAGTAGAGGGTTCTGTATATATATATATTATATGTGAGTAATTGTAATTGCACTGTTCATGCTCTGATGTACAAATATTGTGAATTCATGTTGAGGTGCATACTTCTTTTTTTTAGTGAGCACCCAGCCAGTATGAAACATATCACTTGTTGCAATGTTATGACATATCTCCTTTGTCCAACTTGACAAGGCAGCAAACTGTTTTTAGTTATGCAGACATTGACATGGTGTTTGTGCATTGTACAAAGCATGTGTGGTATATAATACTACATTCTCATCCGTGTTTGTGGCTGGTAGTTACCTTGTTCCTTTGTACTAAATTTGATTCATGTTTGCTGTGAGAGAATGGCTGTGTTTGCAAAAATGCAGTAAATCGTACATGATGTGTGTGTGTGTGTGTGTGTGTGTGTGTGTGTGTGTGTGTGGTGTGTGTGGTGTGGTGTGTGTGTGTGTGTGTGTGTGTGTGTTAGAGAGCAAGCTTGTGTTTGACAGAGACAGAAAGAGATGAGTGTGTGTGTGAGATAGAGAGAGGAGTGTGAAAGAGAGAGTGTGCATGTGTGTTTGTGGGAGAGAGAGAGAGAGAGAGAGAGAGAGAACACAGTTCTGTATATTGTTTTTGATCTCAAATGAAAATGTTTGTGTTCAGACATATATGTAGAAAGCTGCAATTAAAAGTGAAAATAGTGTTAAAACCCTTGCACATAAAACTGTTTTCAAGATCCCTATTTTGCTGTTTCGTTCCAGCTTTTAGCTGAGGCACTGTGAATGAATTAAACACCAATCAGTAAACTAGTTCTTTTTACTCTGTGTGTGTGCATGCATGCGTGCACGCATGTGTGTGTGCGTATGTGGGTGGGCGTGTGTATGTGTGTGTGTGCATGTGCATGTGTGTGCTTGTGTGTGTGTGCATGCGCTTTGTGTGTGTGTGCGCACGCTTGTGTGTATGTGTGTGTGTGTGTATGAGTGTGCAGATGCTAGTGTATGTACATACCCGCTTGTGTGTGTGTGTGTGTGTGTGTGTGTGTGTTTGTGTGCACATGCTCTCATGGGTACGTTAAAAAGAATTATCAATAAGGAGAAAGAACATGGGAATGTTGTTTGTATAATTACATTCAAAATCTACAACTTTGTGCAGTTTGAAAAGCAAATTATGTGAACGGGTTCAGTTACTCTGTGCTCATATTTTGCAACAAGTCTTTTGGCCCAGTTACCAGATATTCTCCAATACTTTTGTATGCCAGCAGTTCCAAACACGGAACCCTGAACCACTGTGACAAACACAGAGTTACGTTTCAAATGCCTGCACTTTTTTTTCTTTTCTTCTGTACATCCAATAAACACGGACATGCCAGTGACTGTTAACAACAGTTGTAAATTCCTCTACCAAATCAACCAATGATCAACAATACAAATTCCTCTACCAAATCAACCAATGATCAACAATACAAATTCCTCTACCAAATCAACCAATGATCAACAATCTGCTACACTGTTGTTGGGACTTCTAACGCAGCCAACAGAAAATCAAAACGGAATCTAACTTGCACGTCATCAACAAAGGGTGGGTAGTTGCATCAAATACAAAAAATTACAAATGAGAAAAGAAAGAAAGCAAATCATGTCTCAGAAAAATATTTCAAGGTGATAGCATCAAATGGATGAGGGCTCACTGACTGGCTTTAAATGCCAAGTCAACCTGGTAGGTCTGATCGGGGCAAATGATAAATAATAATGGGAAATCGGAGAGGAACATCGCACCAGGTTCTGTATTATTCAATGCTAACAAAAATGTGTTGG
>JABMCL010000650.1:3340000-3350000 GCA_018857735.1 Alviniconcha marisindica
AAAGAAAAGTTTTTAACCTTGTATGCTTTGATCTTTGCGTCACAATGCCAGCAATCAACTTTGGCTGACTCTTTTTCTTTCTGTCTTTTAAAAATCATTGATTTGCACAAATCTATCCCCCCCCCCCCCCCCCCCAATTTAAAAAAAAAATGGACCAACATACCCTAGGCACTGGATTTTGGGTGGTTTTCAACCAGAAACCACGTAATATACTGGAGTCTGATCACTCATAAAGTTCTTGCAGTTGTTGTCGTTTTCATTGGTCTTTCCTCTTTTCGATACGATTGTTTGGCAAAACATTACAGTGCTGTAAGCATGGTATGTACACCGACAACGAGCACTCTGTGCAGGACCAGTGTCCATCAATTCTCTTAATCTGTGTCAGCCGTGCAAGTTCAAGTGTTGCGCCTCGTCTTGGCCAGTTAAAGTGAGTTGTGATCAAAGACAAACTACTCTCTGGGCTGAGTGAACAACTGCTGTTGAGGTTGACAAAACAGAACAGCTCTAGAAAAACGTACTCACCTATACGACGACACGCAAAGAACAATTAAAAACACAAGCGCTTTCAACACATTGTCTATCTTCTTCTTTACTTCCTTCTTCTTTTACTGTTTTCTATCTCTCTTTTTACGCCAGACGAAGACTATGTGTCGAAAGCGCTTATGTTTTTAATTGTTCTTTATGTGTCGTCATATAGGCGAGTACATTTCTCTAGAGCTGTTCTGTATACTCTCCGGGCCGCTGGGTACATACTTCCGCCCAGCATTGGGATTTCCTTGCACACACAAATAAAAAGAAAACAAAATAAAGCACACATTCATTTGCCTTGAGGTCTCTGTCCACAATGTAATTTACCCTTCCACAACCAGAAAATACCCTGGCTTCCATCTGGAATGGATGATTATATATTTCCCTGAAGCTTCAGTTACCTTCACTTTGCAGTGCATGCTGTTAACTTTTCTCCTGCTCTCCAGAATGCTGAAAAATTACACCATCAACAATGTCGTTGTAGTTGTTGTTGGTGGAGGTCTGGGCCTCCCTCCAATGTTTCTTTGCCCGAGAGAAAGTTCCATACAGAAAATGGGCACATCACTGGTGCTGCATCACCAGCCTCAGTCACGCATCGTCCACCACGCCTGTGGCTGCCTCGTAAAATATGTCATTGTCTTTGGCTTGCACAGCAATAGGCACGACAGCATCTTCCACGCAAAGTCTCTCTCGCTCCTCTTCACGCTGCAAAGGGTCAGGCACTCACAACACTTTGTGTAGCAGTAGTTTGGTCCCCCCCCCACCCCCCCCCCCCTCCCCCCCCCCCCCCCCCCCCTTCCCTCCAACCTCCCAGCGTCACAGCTGAGCAGTCAAGTCTCTTACAACTTGGCGGAGATGGTCTCCTTGTCGTAAGCCTCGTTCTCTTACAACTTGGTGGAGAAGGTCTCCTTGTCGTAAGCCTTGTTCTCAAAGCCCAGCACTCCGGATCGCGGGGCCACGCTTCCTTTAGCCCGGTCCTCGGGGTCAAAGGTCTCCAAGGGGCCGGTGGAGTACTCAGGGTTCATGTAGGCATAGGTGCTGCCCAGCATGGACTTGTGGAAGTTGGGGTCTTTGACGATGGAGCCTCTGCCGCTGCTGCCGCTGCCGCTGCTGGACTCCTCATCCAGGTCGTGGTCGCCGTCATCTGACTGCTCCCGGGCAAAGTTCACAAACACCTGTGGTGCCAGACAGAGAGTTAGATAGTTGGTACATTGTATTTGGCCACCATCATCTGACTGCTCCCGGGCAAAGTTCGCAAACACCTGTGGTGCCAGAGAGTTAGTTGGTACATTGTATTTGGCCACCATCATCTGACTGCTGCGAGGCAAAGTTCACAAACACCTGTGATGCCAGAGAGTTAGATAGTTGGTACATGGTATTTGGCCACCATCATCTGACTGCTCCCGGGCAAAGTTCGCAAACACCTGTGGTGCCAGAGAGTTAGATAGTTGGTACATTGTATTTGGCCACCATCATCTGACTGCTGCGAGGCAAAGTTCACAAACACCTGTGATGCCAGAGAGTTAGATAGTTGGTACATGGTATTTGGCCACCATCATCTGACTGCTCCCGGGCAAAGTTCGCAAACACCTGTGATGCCAGAGAGTTAGATAGTTGGTACATTGTATTTGGCCACCATCATCTGACTGCTCCCGGGCAAAGTTCGCAAACACCTGTGATGCCAGAGAGTTAGATAGTTGGTACATTGTATTTGGCCACCATCATCTGACTGCTCCCGGGCAAAGTTCGCAAACACCTGTGATGCCAGAGAGTTAGATAGTTGGTACATTGTATTTGGCCACCATCATCTGACTGCTCCGAGGCAAAGTTCACAAACATCTGTGGTGCCGGAAAGAGACTTAGTTGGTACATGGTGTTTGTAATTGGACCTGCAACAGAGTGAGTTCACTGGTACATTGTACTTGTAGTTGGAGCTGCAACACAGTGAGTTAACCGGTACACTGTATTTGTAATTGGAACTGCAATAGAGTGGGTTAACCGGTACACTGTATTTGTAATTGGAGCTGCAACAGAATGGGTTAACTGGTACACTGTATCTGTAATTGGAGCTGCAGCAGAGTGGGTTAACCGGTACACTGTATCTGTAATTGGAGCTGCAACAGAGTGGGTTAACTGGTACATTGTAATCGTAATTGGAGCTGCAACACAGTGAGTTTACTGGTACATGGTAGTTGTAATTGACACTGCAACAGAGTGAGTTAACTGGTACACTGTAGTTGTATCTGGAGCTGCAACAGAGTGAGTTAACTGGTACACGGTAGTTGTATCTGGAGCTGCAACAGAGTGAGTTAACTGGTACACGGTAGTTGTATCTGGAGTACACGGTAGTTGTAATTGACACTGCAACAGAGTGAGTTAACTGCTACACGGTAGTTGTAATAGGATTTTTAACGTCCTGTCAACCACACAGCGGCACCTCAGGACCAAGTGAAACTCTGGCGCTCTCTTTGCAGCAAAATTAAAAGTGCTCAGAGCACTTACTGGTGTCAGCTGGAAACATACAAAATGTGCAAATATTTCCATTTGCAGGCTTCATCTGGCTGTTCGTTCCAGATGCAAGACCAGCCACCCTGAAACTCGGCAATGTGTGGTCTTGAAAGTAGGGCGGTCGGTGTCGACGGGCTCGTGTACATGGAAAAAACAAACTCAAAAGTCTGTGAGACTCAATTACAATATGCGGTCTTCAAAGACAGGTGGTCTTTGGTGAGCGGTTCATTAACACTGAAATGCACAAAGAAACCCAAAACCGAAAACATCTCCGAAGAATGGTCTGAAATGCAGGGTACCGCAGCTAGCCATGCATCAGAAGTTCCGCTGCAAAATACTGAAATGAACAAACAAGACAACCTGTGCAACAATCACATCAGAGACAGTTCAAACAGAATTCCAAGTTAAGCTCACTGAAAATGAAAAGCAAACAAACAAAAAGGATCAGTGAGCTACATACAGATGCCGACACAAAAATGATTTTTTCCCAAAAGCTTACAATTATGTTAAAAAACACCAAGGATTCAATGCCAGAACTACATTACTGGAAACAAAGATACGTAGCTGTAGCAATGAACCCTGCTGTAATGTGTGCATGTGCCTGTATGCACTTATGTGCCTGTATGCATTTAGATCAGTCTCTACGGACAAGATTTTGCACTTTATGAATACTTTAATTACTGTATGCATTTAGATCAGTCTCTACGGACAAGATTTTGCACTTGATGAATACTTTAATTACTGTATCATTTAATAGAGAGATTTTGCACTTGATGAATACTTTAATTACTGTATGCATTTAGATCAGTCTCTACGAAAAACACAGATTTTAAAGATAAAGTCTTTTACAACAAGATTTTGCACTTGATGAATACTTTAATTACTGTATGCATTTAAATCAGTCTCTACGGACAAGATTTTGCACTTGATGAATACTTTAATTACTGTATGCATTTAGATCAGTCTCTACGGACAAGATTTTGCACTTGATGAATACTTTTCTTATTATTATTATTAAATAAGAAGGGAGATGCTGGGTTCTGGTGGTCAACCCTCCATGTTTATGACTAGCAGCATGTGCAGACGTCCAGCTGGAAAAAGCAAACAAAAAGACCGGTCTGAGCCACTGACCGTGTCCAGCGTTGTTTGCGACACAGAGTAGCAGTCGATCTGGTGCTCAGCGTGGGCGCGTTGCAAGGCAGCAAAGATGTCGGCCACACTGCCCACTCCTCGCGGGATGCTCACTTCCACCACTGAATGGTGCTGATCCTGTCCAGAGAAACCACCGCAGTGTCAGCAGTGAACACAGTCATGTAGTCAACACACACCACCGCAATGTCAACACACACCACCACAGTGTCAGTGGTGAACAGTCATGTTGTCAACACACACCACCACAGTGTCAGTGGTGAACACAGTCATGTTGTCAACACACACCACCACAGTGTCAGTGGTGAACAGTCATGTTGTCAACACACACCACCACAGTGTCAGGTGAACAGTCATGTTGTCAACACACACCACCACAATGTCAGTGGTGAACACAGTCATGTTATCAACATACACCACCACAGTGTCAGCAGTGAACACAGTCATGTTGTCAACACACACACCACCACAGTGACAGTGGTGAACACAGTCATGTTGTCAACACACACCACCAGTGACAACCATGAACAGTCATGGTGTCAACACACACCACCAGTGACAACCATGAACACAGTCATGGTGTCAACACACACCAACCACAGTGTCAACATGTACCATCAGTGTCAACAGTGAATACACAGTCACGCTTTCAACACACACCACCACAGTGTCAACACACATTACCACTGTGTCAACACGCACCATCACAGTGTCAACAGTGAATACACAGTCATGCTGTCAACACACACCACCACAGTGTCAACACACACCACCACAGTATCAACACACATCACCACAGTGTCAACACACACCATCACAGTGTCAACAGTGAATATACAGTCACGGTGTCAAGACACATCACCCCAGTGTCAACACATACCATCACAGTGTCAACATGCACCATCACAGTGTCAACATGCACCATCACAGTGTCAACGCACAGTCATGTTGTCAACACAAACAGTCACAGCATTCCCACACGCTGTCACAATGCCAACACACACCATTGCAGTGTCAACACACAGTTGCAATGTCAACACATACCATCACAATGTCAACACACAATGTCACAGTGTCAACATATACAATCACAATGTCAACACACACTGTCACAGTGTTAACATATGCATCACAATGTTGAAACACATGATCATAATGTCAACACAAACTAGCATTACGCACATACCATCAGAGTATCAACAAACACCACAATGCCAACACGTTATCATAAAGTCAACATACATTATAAAGTCAACGTACACCATCTGAATGTCAACAGCTATCAATACCATCAGGATGCCTTCACACTCAACTGTGTCAAGACATGCCAACAAAATGTCCACACACATAACAAACCAAAAAAGAGAAGAAGACGAAAAAAGCGTTAGATCAGCAACATGTACAAACATGGACATGTCCTGTCCACTGAAAGTGTCGAAGTGTCACCCTCGCACAAACCATCTCCAAGAATACAATGTTTGATTTAAGCTCTGACCAGCAAACGTTGACCATCATGCTGTAAAAGCTTTTCTTTTGTTTTTGTTTTACAATATCAACACAGCTCATCACAATGTCAACACAAACCCTTGCACTCATCACAGCGGTAATCTCACGCATTGAGTTGTTGAGGTGAAGGTGGTGAAGGGGGTATTTTTACACTTTTTGCACATATCTTTTTCATAAAATACTCAACAATGTGATGCATGTGTATCACAAGAAGCTGATAGCCATCCCAACCCCTCAACCCCTAAAAAAAAAAAAGAAAAAAAGTAAGACACAAAAAGAAAGCCATCCTGGAAAAAGCAAAACTGTCACTCCTTTTTCTACTCTCTAGTTCATGTGAAAGCGTCATTCTTTTATACAACTCAGTTTGTATCTAGACAGAGCAAATCAGTTTATATTTAGACAGAGCAAATCAGTTTGTATCTAGGCAACACAATCCTTTTCAAAAATGGATTAACATTTCATCAGCTAAGCAATCCCGGTATTTTCCTTTCATTATCCATCACTGGCCTCCCAGCTTCTTCCAAATCCTTTGTTCTGCAGATTACCATTATCACAAAATGCCAGAACTTTCCAAGACCTTGGCCAAAAGAGCCATTTTCAAAAAAAACTTCCCAGGTATGAAAAAAAGGACCTCGGTTTTTCAGACTTTCACGAATTTTTAAATACCATACTAGCCCAGAGTTGATAAATACAGCAGCATGTGTTAAAGTGGACAGAACTGAATAATAATAATAATGTACATTTCAGTGGCACGTTCTCCCTAACCAAATCTGAGACAAATGCACTATACAAAAAGGATGCAAAAAAAAAGATATAAATACAAATAGACAAAATCATTAGTTTTTTTGTTTGTTTTTTAAAGAAAAAAATGTAAATACAAATAGACAAAATCAGTAGTAGTTTTTTTTAAAGAAAAAGACACAAATTAATAGACAAAATCAGTAGAGTTTTTTTAAACGATAAAAATCAGTAGTGTTTTTTTTTTTAAAGATAAAATGTTTGCAGCTCCAAGATCAGTTAGTTCATAGATTTCAAAGTCCCGTCGACCGCACAGGGTCACCTCAGGACGAATCACACATGCAAGAGTCTTTTACACCAGTTCAAAACACAAGCCAGCTAGCAGCTGGATTTTAACAGCCTGTTAAAGCGACGGTGAAGGGACTGGGAAGGTCAAGGTTAGGACAAGGAAGAAATTCTTGGCAGTGGGTAAAGTGCGCACGTGTGGCTATATTCTAACCTACTCCCGTCTTTCAAGGGAGAACATATGTCGGCTCTGGATTCCCAACATGGGGGACCTTAACTTCTGCATCTGCAGTACCTCGTTGCTGATTCCCAGGATCAGCAAAGCACACAAAAGAACACACAGCAGTTTCAGTTAATAAACTCATTCATCGCTAACTGTGACCTGAGCATATTCCTTACAGTTTTGGGGCCCATACCTGTAGATATACCACACTCCTAAAAAACAGCCAGCACACACACGCACGCACACACACACACACACACACACACACACACACTCACACACACTCACTCTCACACACACACACCACACACACACACACACACACCACCACACCACACACACACACACCACACTCTCTCACACACACACAACACACCACACACACACACCACACACACCACACACCACAACCACACACACACACACACACAACTCTCTCACACACACACACACACACACACACACACACACACACACAACACACACACACTCTCTCTCTCACACACACACCACACACACACACCACACACCACACACACCACACACACACCTCTCTCACCACACACACACACACACACACACACACACACACACACACAACACCCCTCTCTCTCTCCCTCCCACACACACACACACCACACCCACACACACACACACACACCACCACACCACACCACCACACACCCACACACACCAACACACACACCCACACACACACACACACCCACCACCACACACACACACACACCCACAACACACACACACACACACCACACAACACACCCCCAACACACACCAACACACCCCCCACACACACACCACCACACTCACACAACACACAACACACACACACACACACACACACACACACACACACACACACACACACACACACACACACACACACACACACACACACACACACACACAGGTGGGAGAGGGGGGCTTTTCAATTATATGCAGATTTGAAAAGGTGAGTTTTTAAGGCTTAAAAGAAGATGCAGAAAGTGAGTGATGAATGTCAGATGGTAATGAGTTCCACTGTTAGGGGCCCATTACAGAAAAAATTGCTGTGCAAAGGTTTCAATTTTAGTGAAAGATATGCAGATGGGGTTTTTTTTGGGTCAAAAATGAAGTAAATTTGTCTGGATGGATAGCAGACAGTCAAGAGTTCATCAAGACAGATGGGTAAATTTCAGTGAAAGAATTATAGCACAGAGCTGAGATTTTGCACTGGATTCTTGAGGCAATTGGTAGCCAATGAAGTTCTGAAGAAGGGGTCTGGTGGGTTCATGCTTGCAAGCTTTAAAGACAAATCTGGCTGCACAATTTGGAGCTTTGTGAGTTTGTCCAGAAGACTTTTTGGAGAACCTGACAGATGAGAATTCACATAGTGGGTGTTCCTAAACATGGTATCTGATAAAAATCAAACATGAAACAGCAGGGCATGCATGCTTACATCCTTCATGAACAGACAAATACATGACAAGATTAGCAGAGGGGGTGAGCAGTTAAAAATAGGCAGCATCTGGGAAGAGCAGACATGTTCAAAGGATGAACTATACAAACATTTAACAAAGAGCTGGACAGGCTGATGCAATTAGAAGTAAAATAGTGAAAGAATGAGAGCTCTGCTCAGATCAGTTACTTACAGTAATGAAAACTTAAAAATGCAAAAGCTACCTATAACTATAAGAACATGTTTGAGAGGCAGAGAGATTCTGAACGCTCAAACAGATAAATAAAAATAAGAGGAACACTGCCAACTGATGTTAAAACTGGACACAAATGGCAATGAAAAAGCTTCCGTTTTTAAATCCAGCACCACAAAAACAAAAGCGAGCAAAACAAAAAAACTGAAAAAGCAAACAATAAACAGATTAATTCTTCCAAAAGAAACGCGCCCATCAGCATCAGACCAGTGTTATTGTAAACAAGAGCCTGCATGTTAACGCTGTTAACGCTGCCACGCCTGAATAACTCTCACAGCAGCGTAACTCTATGACTCACATCACCGCCTTTGGTCTCTTTTCCCAGCACCTGATGCTGAAAACACAACGATGGCATTCACCAACAACGTACTTTCCCATCAACGCAACCAAAATCTGAAACAAGGTTGACTATGACTACTAGCATTCTAAAACAGGATCCAAACACACAAACAGTTAAAAAGAATGCTGGTTTTACTGGGACAAACTATATACATTTTCAGAGTCAAGTCCCCTTCTCAAAGCAACAAACAACCGTTAAACTATGATCAATGGAAATAGCACTACACATATATAGCTACGGTTTAGTGTGTTGTCAAATGCTTTGAGTGTCTGGAAGAAAGCTGGCATGACAGTGATGTGACTGTCAATACATCATTTATGTGTGTGTGTGTGTGTGTGTGTGGTTGTGTGTGTGTGAGAGAGAGAGAGATAGATAGAGAGAGAGAGAGGTGTGTGTGTGTGTGTGTGTGTGTGTGTGTGTGTGTGAGAGAGAGAGAGAGAGAGATAGAGAGAGAGAGTGTGTGTGTTTGTGTGTGCATGTGCGTGTTGTGTGTGTGTGTGTGTGTGTGTGTGTGTGTGTGTGTGTGAGAGAGAGAGAGAGAGAGAGAGAGAGTGGTGTGTGTGTGTGTGTGTGTGTGTGTGTGTGTGTGTGTGTGTGTGTGTGTGAGAGAGAGAGAGAGAGAGAGAGAGAGAGAGAGAGAGAGAGAGAGAGAGAGAGAGAGAGAGTGTGTGTGTGTGTGTGTGTGTGTGTGTGTGTGTGTGTGTGTGTGTGGTGTGTGTGTGTTTACACTTAAAGTGCATTTTACTGACTTTCAAAGAATTCTGTCCATGTGTGTGCCTGTCTGCATGACCTGAACACTCTCCCACTGAGGGACTGTATCATGGTTTGTTGTGTGTACTGCTGCCAAGTAAGTTTTCCCATAGGGTCAGTATTGTAGTATATTGTACTGTATTGCATCGACTAAATCTACAGTCTTGCACGCTTAGCTACCAATGGCAAGACAACCAGCAAAACACTCTCATACATTGTAAAATCACAACTTTGCTACAAGCCGATGAAAAAAAGTAAAAA
>JABMCL010000650.1:3355000-3362500 GCA_018857735.1 Alviniconcha marisindica
AATTAATACCAAAGACAGCTCGAAGCGCAGGAAAAAAACACAAAAGGTAGAGAATTCCCCCTGCATAACCCGACAGCTTTTCTCACCAGCAGCAGGAGGGGCGGGTCCCCGAGCATGGCGACGGCCAGCGCCAGCTTGCGCTTGTTGCCTCCGCTGTAGGTGTGCACGGGTTTGTCCGCCAGACTCTCCAGCTGCAGGCGCTTCAGCTGCTCCGACACCAGCGCCTCCACCAGCCGCGAGTCAAAGCCGCGCAGCTTGGCGTGGAAGCGCAGCGTCTCCCGGCCGGACATGTACGGGTCCAGGGCGTCGGCCTGGGGGCAGTAACCCACCTCGTCACCCAGGTGGCCCTTCAGGGAGCTCAGGCTGGAAGAGAGAACGATCAAACGTCGGAATAAATAACCAATCAAACATCGGAATAAATAACCAATCAAACATCGGAATAAATAACCAATAACAATAATAATAAAGTGAGAACGTTCAAACGTCGGAATAAATAACCAATAACAATAATAATAAAGAGAGAACGTTCAAAGGTCGGCATAACTAACTAATCAAATGTCAGAATAAACAACCAATAACAATAATAATAAAGAGAGAACGTTCAAACGTCGGAATAAATAACCAATCAAATGTTGGAATAAACAATCAATAACAATAATAATAAAGGGAGAACGTTCTAACGTCGGAATAAATAACCAATCAAATGTCTGAATAAATAACCAATAACAATAATAATAAAGGGAGAACGTTCAAACGTTGGAATAAATAACCAATCAAACATCAATAACAATAATAATAAAGGGAGAACATTCAAATGTCAGAATTTAAAAAAACATTACTACTACTAATAAAGGGAGAACGTTTGAACTTCGAAATAAATAACCAATAAAAATAATAATAAAGGGAGAACATTCAAACGTCGGAATAAATAACCAATAACAATAATAATAAAAGGAGAACATTCAAATTTTGGAATAAACAACCATTAACAATAATAATAAAGGGAGAATGTTCAAACATTGGAATAAATAACCAATAACAATCATAAAGGGAGAACGTTCAAACGTCGGAATAAATAACCAATTACAATAATAATAAAGGGAGAATGTTCAAATGTCAGAATAAATAACCAATTACAATAATAATAACAATCAAACATCGGAATAAATAACCACTAACAATAAAGGGAGAATGTTCAAACATCGGAATAAATAACCAATAACAATAATAACAAAGGGAGAATGTTCAAACATCAGAATAAATAACCAATAACAATAATAATAATAATAATAATAAACAGGATTTCTGGAGCGCCCATCAAGAAGATCAGGATAAACAATCTTGCAAGAAAATTTACCTTTTTAAAATTAATTATTTAAATTTATATTATTATTAAATTTATAAACATTTCATCCTTCCACCCATCATGATGAGATGCCCCAGTGCTGTTGTCAGGACATTAAAAGCCAAACGCTGCTACTCTCTCCATCAAAAAACAGGTCACAACGGATTCTGGGGACCCCATGAGCCAATATGGACCTAAAACAAACTCCCGCCCCCTCCTCCACCTCCTCATCTTTCTCTGTCATTTTACGTCACATGATATTCATCACACCATACCTATTACACGTCACTGTCATGCCAACATTCTTCCAGCAAGCGCTGAACACAACAACAACAAAAAGAGAAGTTACTTCAGCTCCCATATCGTTTTGCATTGTTTTTAACCGTTTCACTGTTGTTTAAGTGTCGTTTTGTGGCCCGAAGAAGGGGATTTTCCTGAAAATTTGCATCGTGCTGTCTCCGTCATGATAAAGAAGCGTTCTTTTGAATCTTTTATGTGTTTGGATCCTAAAACAAACTCCCCAAAGTTCTAACATGCAACTCTGTATCAAGAGAACTTCTTTTCCAATTTTTCGTGATCCCGCGAGTTCAGAATGGTGTTTATTTTAAAACCACACCGGTGACAGGTCTTGGTAACTCACTGTTGGTTGCGGATGACAGCGTCCCCTTCAGACGGAGTTGTGGCTCCTGTCAGCATTTTGAATGTGGTTGTCTTCCCTGCTCCGTTGACGCCCAGCAAGCCGAAACACTGCAACGGAAAATAAAGCATAAGAGCTGCATGTACAAAGACACAGAACAACCAGTACAAGATCTGCCAATTTCACCGACACTTTTTACTAATGCATGTTATTGTTAACAAAAAAAGAGACACAGAAAAAGAAGAGGCAAGTTCACAGCGAGAATGGTTCCAAACCTCATCTCAGTTTATTACACAGTGCTCTATCTCCAATGTTCCATCGATGCATACAGAGTGCTAATTCTTTGCCGGAATGATCTGAAACAGAACGAGGCCCAGAGTGCTCGTGCAGAATCATCAGACAAGAGTTAATTAGCGTTCGAAAGACATCATGTAAGCACAACAACAAAGACCTGAGTCGCCTACGGTAACTCTCACCTGGGATGCGTGTAAATACAAGGAGCATAAACTCCGCCAGAGTTACATCCTCATACATAAACTCCTCCGAGGTATGCACCTCAGATGGAGACCATGCACCTTGTATTTACTCCCATGCCAGGTGAGTTACCGTAGGCAACTCAAGTCCTCGTTGTTGCATTTGTATGATGCCCTCCGAGCACGATTGAACCCCCTTGCGTGTGGATTTTGCTGGAATAAAGTAACCCTTGAATACTGACCTCTCCTTTAGCCACACCAAAACTGAGGTGGTTGACAGCGCAGAATCTCTTCAATCCTTGACGGTACACCTGTAAACCACAGCAAAACCCCGTCACAATTCCAGTTTCTTTTACGGCTTAAATTTAATGGTGTCTTCATGAGCTAAAGGGCAGACAGGATAAAAAGGGGGGAGGAGAGCGACTGGGGAATTCAGAGCTCAGGAGCTGTGTGAAAGTCGAGGTGGCCGTCCTGGGCTCCCGTCCCTAATAAGCCTACGGTTTCCGTGGACGTAAAGCAACACTTCATCATCATCATCTGACTGGGGAAGGAGGGGCGGGGGCGGGGGGAGGGGGGTGGGGGAGGGGGGTGAGTAATAGATTTTTTTAAGGCACAAAAAAAGACTATTCCTGAACATTTTAGGTTTCTGTCGACACATATCTGGCATTCAATTTTGATTTGCGCACACACACACACAAAAAAATCTTCCTCTTCTAGAGCAAATTGTATCAGTTTGAACTTAACTTGCACAACTCGCATCAATCTGATGCTGTCATTTCTCACACAGTTCACGTCAGTTGATGCCCCTGATGTTGTTCGGCAGACAAAATCCAGGCAACAGATCATCTTTACCTTGCAAATATCCTTGACGTAGAGAGCATCTCCACCGCCTCCGGAGCGCACTCTCTCCTGTTCAGTGAAGACGTCCTCGTCATCCTTGGAGGCACCGTAGTGCATGCCGCTCGACATGCTGAAACAGACAAGTGGAGGGTGCTGGGTTTCTTTATGGTTTTGTTCAAACAGGAAAACATTTCAGCACAGGGAAGTACAGAAAGTAAAAGCAAAAAAAACAACTAAACATAAAAGAAAGAATCAACACACAAGGGAGTTAATTAGCGCTCGAAATACGTAAAACACAAGTACAACGACAAAGGCTTGTGTCACCTACGGTAACTCTCACCTGGCATGCGTGTAAACACAAGGTACATAAACTCCACCAGAGGTACATCCTCAGAAAGAAGAAAGAAACAAAGCAAACAGGCATCACTGAAACATCTTGCAAGTAAAATTCTGCCCAAGACGAATGGTAGCAAAATCCCTGCAAAACACTTTGCTCATATTTTTCACTCTCTTATGAGACATTTCTGTTGAAAAGCCGTTTGACTGTGCTACCTGCTTTGCCTGAAGACATCCACTGTAAAAGCAATCAGCACTTATGGCTGTAACTTCACCAAGTTCGTTTGTTCGCTACACTTGTTTAACTCTGAGCTGTTTCCCAGAGAGGAAAAGGTGGGGACCGAGATCCCAGGAGGTGGGGGAAGGAAGAATTATACCTATCACTACGCTGTCACCACCAGAACGATTCTGCATTAAGATGGGCAGCGATGACAGCCATGTTAATGTTACACTGATTGTGAGGGACAACGTCACAAGACAGGGACAAAGTCACAAGACGGTGTCTGCAAACCACAACTTTTGAAAACAAAAGGAGAGTCGAAGCCAGTATATACTGACCTGACACCATCCACTTACCGGCCTAATGCCTAACCATAGGCCTAACTGGCCCACATTTCACCAAGTATTCAAATCAAATCTTTGCTATGCTTCTGCATTATCCAAAACTGTCCCCAGTTAACCAGCACAGTAAAAGTGAGAATAAGTAAAGCAGCAATGAAATATATCAAATTCCCGTGCTCCTTTTTTCCCCCCGTATATTTTTCACCAGTGAAAATGAAGGCAGTGAGGTTACATACTGAAGACATTGTATGCATTACAGTGACATCCTTCTTCCAAAACCTCAAACATCAAACGCAAGTGGTCTTAACAGAGTAGTACGTGGTTCTTGGTGACGGGTTGATTTACATCAAAATATGAAGAGAATTAAACTTCAGAAAGGTTTCTGAAAAAGTGGTCTTAGCAGAGCAGCAGTTCTTGGTACGTAAGTAAGTAACTTGGAGTTTTACGCCCAGTCAACCAATGTGGTTATATCAGGGCGACGGTTCTTGGTGACAGGTTCATTTACATCAATCTATGAAGAGAAAGGTTTCAGAAAAAGTGTTCTTAACAGAGCAGCAGTTCTTGGTGACAGGTTCATTTACTTCAAAATATGAAGAGAAAGGTTTCAGAAAAAGGGGTCTTAGCAGAGTGATGGTTCTTGGTGACTGGTTTGTTTACATCAACATGAAGAGAAAGGTTTTCAGAAAAAGTGGTCTTAACAGAGCAGCAGTTCTTGGTGACGGGTTCATTTACTTCAAAATAGGAAGGGAAAGGTTTCAGAAAAAGTGGTCTTAATGAAGCAGTGGTTCTCAGTGATGGGTTTATTTACATCAAAATATGAAGAGAAAGGTTCCAGAAAAAGTGGTCTTAGCAGAGTGGTGGCTCCTGGTGACAGGTTCATTTTCATCAACATGAAGAGAAAGGCTTCAGAAGAAGTGGTCTTAGCAGAGGCCAAGTGGTGGTTCTTGGTGACGGTTTCATCCACATCAAAATACGGAGAGAAAGATTTCAGAAAAAGTGGTTTTAGCAGTGGTACGGTGGTCCTTCTGCCATCAGGGAGGTCCTTCATCTCAGGTTTCATACAGATTATTACATGCACTTTACATCATACATGTGTTACATACACATATACCAACACTCCAACACAAAGCAAAAAAAAACCTGTACACATACACCTGCACAACATGGATCCTTTACACTATCCACAAAACCATTTCCATGCACACAAGCGGCATACCCATTAGGCAGCAAAAAAACACCCACAAAATTAGTACAGGTTGGATGCTGCAGTCATCACACGGGACAGCACTGCACTTGTAATCCAGTCCATTATTATATTGATCACTGCCTTTGAATGAAAACATCAAAATTCCCACATTCACATTTCATCCCAGAGTTCAAGCCTACATGCTAATTGTGCAATGCTGTCACATCCCAGCAATTTCTGTCGCTACACAAGCAGCCATCAGCAAGTGGAACGTACACAGTTTTCCACCACACCACTTTTCTTTGTGCAACATAATCTGCATATCACAGAAACAATTTGCCACAGCAAATTTTTTCTTTCCAAGCGAGTTGCACCTTTCTTGGCTGACTTGACGAGTTTTTCTGTGACAGCTGAAACTGAGAGAGAGAGGGGAAACAAAAATGTGCTTTGTTGCAACAAAAGAACAATAAAAACAACAACATTAAAAACACTTTTTTTATTTCATCTTAAACACGGCAAAGACTATTTTAATGAGAATAATCATCATCATGATTATTAATACAAGCACATCTATGTAAAGCACTTGTATAGGGCAGTTTGCTTCTTACAGGTGTTGCTTTTTCACCTGAAATCATTATTTTTGTGATTGCTAACACACAAGCACACCTGCATAACTGACCAAATGACCTGTACCTGACAGCTCTCTCCCCACACCTGTGGCCTTTCTCCTGTCAATCATTATCACCACGATTGTTGACACACAGCACACCTGTGTAACTGACCAAATATCCTGTACCTGACAGCTCTCTCCCCACACCTGTGGCCTTTTTACTGGTAGTCATTATCATCATGATTGCCAAGACACCAGCGCAACCAACATAACTGACCAAATGACCTGTACCTGACAGCTCTCTCCCCATTCCTGTGGCCTTTCTACTGGTAGTCATTATCATCATGATTGCCAAGAGTCACCAGCACAACCGACATAACTGACCAAATGACCTGTACCTGACAGCTCTCTCCCCATTCCTGTGGCCTTTCTACTGGTAGTCATTATCATCATGATTGCCAAGAGTCACCAGCACAACCGACATAACTGACCAAATGACCTGTACCTGACAGCTCTCTCCCCATTCCTGTGGCCTTTCTACTGGTAGTCATTATCATCATGATTGCCAAGAGTCACCAGCACAACCGACATAACTGACCAAATGACCTGTACCTCACAGCTTGCTGCTCAACCAGCAGCATTTTTTGTGTCTTGAGTCACTATTTTCATGATTGCTCTCTCTCTCTTCTTCTCTCTCTCTCTCTCTCTCTCTCTCTCTCTCTCTCTCACACACACACACACACACACACACACACACACACACACACACACACACTTACATAACTGAACCAATTACCTGGTACCCAACAGCCCACTCCTTGTACCAATGGTCTTTCTACTGTCAATCATGATCATCACAACTGCTCACACAAAGCACACCTATGTACCTCAATAAAGTACCCAACAGCCCACTCCTTGTACCAATGGTCTTTCTACTGTCAATCATGATCATCACAACTGCTCACACAAAGCACACCTATGTACCTCAATAAAGTACCCAACAGCCCACTCCTTGTACCAATGGTCTTTCTACTGCCAATCATGATCATCACAACTGCTCACACAAAGCACACCTATGTACCTCAATAAAGTACCCAACAGCCCACTCCTTGTACCAATGGTCTTTCTACTGTCAATCATGGTCATAACAACTGCTCACACAAAGCACACCTATGTACCTGACAGCTCACTCCTTGTACCAATGGTCTTTCTACTGTCAATCACCAATGGTCTTTCTACTGTCAATCACGATCATAACAACTGCTCACACAAAGCACACCTATGTACCTCAATAAAGTACCCAACAGCCCACTCCTTGTACCAATGGTCTTTCTACTGTCAATCATGGTCATAACAACTGCTCACACAAAGCACACCTATGTACCTGACAGCTCATTCCTTGCACCAGTGGTCTTTCTACTGCCAATCATGATCATCACAACTGCTAAAACAAAGCACACCTATGTACCTGAATAAGTGACCTAGTACCCAACAGCTCACTCCTTGTACCAA
>JABMCL010000650.1:3367500-3377500 GCA_018857735.1 Alviniconcha marisindica
TCCCTCCACCCTGTTCAATCCCCACCCCTTCCAATCCCACCCTGTTCAATCCCCACCCCTTCCAATCCCACCCTGTTCAATCCCCACCCCTTCCAATCCCACCCTGTCCCCACTCCACCCTGTTCAATCCCCCACCCCTTCCAATCCCACCCCCACAGGTGGAGAGTAAGCGGAGGGCTCACCATGTCCCAGAGGAAGGAGGTGAACCAGTAGAGGGTGGTGCCCACGCCGCTGATGGACTGCATGTGGCGCTCCTGGGAGACGCGCTCGTTGGTGAGGTAGACCATGAAGGCGCTGGGGATGAAGCTGAGAGCCAGCAGCACCACCATGGCGATGCCCACGTCACTCGCGCCCGCCTCACTGGCAACGGGAACATCACGCACACATTGTACACCATAGGAATTTGGCGGGGGGTGGGGGGGGGACACATTATTTTCATGAACAATCTCTCACCATCACACACTATCTTCATGAACAATCTCTCACCATCACACTATCTTCATGAACAATCTCTCACCATCACACTATCTTATACAATCTCTCACCATCACACTATCTTCATGAACAATCTCTCACCATCACACTATCTTCATGAACAATCTCTCACCATCTCACTATCTTCGTGAACAATCTCTCACCATCTCACTATCTTCATGAACAATCTCTCACCATCACACTATCTTCATGAACAATCTCTCGCCATCACACTATCTTCATGAACAATTAGTTGTTGTGGGGGGGGGGAGGGTTGGTGTCACATTATCTTCATGAACAATCTCCCACCATCACACTCTCTTCAGGAACAATCTCTCATCATCACACTCTCATCAGGAACAATCTCTCACCATCACACTCTCTTCAGGAACAATCTCTCACCATCACACTATCATCATGAACAGTCTTTCATCACTGAAAACTGATATGCACTCAACTAATAAATGCTTCAAACTACTAACCCCCCCCCCCCCCCCACCCCATGAACATGTAAAACACAAAACAAATATTCAAACAAAAACAAACAACCCAGAGAAAATAAAAGAGCATGTTGACTCACATGCTTTCCTTGGTGAGCTGTTCACCGTTCAGCATGAGAGGGTGGTTGTACAATGTGATACCTGCAACAACAAACACTCACAGTGTGATATCTGCAACAACAAACACTCACATCATATCTGCAACAACAAACACTCTCATCATATCTGCAACAACAAACACTCACAGTGTGATATCTGCAACAACAAACACTCACATCGTGATATCTGCAACAACAAACATTCACAGCATATCTGCAACAACAAACACTCACATCATGATATCTGCAACATCAAACACCCATATCATACCTGCAACAACAAACACTCACATCATGATATCTGCAACAACAAACACTCTCATCATATCTGCAACAACAAACACTCACAGTGTGATATCTGCAACAACAAACACTCACATCGTGATATCTGCAGCAACAAACATTCACAGCATATCTGCAACAACAAACACTCACAGCATGATACCTGCAACAACACTCACTCATTTGTGATATTTGCAACAACAAATGCTCACATCGTGATATCTGCAACAACAAACACTCACAGCATGATACCTGCAACAACAAACACTCACACTGTGATATCTGCAACAACAAACACTCAAACACTCACATCATGATATCTACAACAACAAACACTCATATTGTGATATCTGCAACAAAAAACACATCTTGATATCTGCAACAACAAACACTCACATTGTGATATCTGCAACAACACTCATTTGTAATATCTCCAACAACAAACACTCACATCATGACATCTGCAACAACAAACACTAACACTGTGACATCTACAACAGCAAAACACTGACATCATATCTGTAACCTTCTTCACCTCAGCTTTGACCAAAACAACTGGAACCATCATCTGGGAATAACAGCTTGGAAAACCCCCAATGATGTTAGCTTTCTATATATATATATATATTTTTTTTTTTTTTACTGCTGATAACATTTCCATCTCGATGTACATTATGCGTTTTTTTTAACTTTCTTTCTGATAACATTTTCCATCTCCATGTCCATTATGTGTGTTACACTACGCTTGTTCAGCGCTTTGAGCCGCAGGGTAGGCTCTTTACAAATTTCCATTATTATTACACAATTTGGCAGTGTGGAGTCAGGCAGTGGGAACTTCAACTGCCCCTAGCGCAGCAAAAGCTCACCATAGTCGGAAGCGTCTGCAGGGTCGACAGCAGTCCTCAGCAGGTTGTTGGAGAGGGCGTTGAAGTAGGAGGGGATGGCGTGGTAGCCCTTGTTGTTGAACCACACTCTCGCCACTGGGGTGCTGGTGTTGCCGCTCACTGACGAGGGTTCCAGGCTCCACCCGCCAAACCTGTCAAAAGGAAGACAACACACACACACTTCAGACACTGCTGATGTTCCCCAACAGAGGATCCAACAGCCAAACACCTCTGGTCAATGTACTGCTGTTAGGTGACCAGGTACTGACCTCTGAATGATGTACTGGTGGTATGTGATCAAGTACTGACCTCTGGTGGATGTACTGGTGGTATGTGATCAAGTACTGACCTCTGGTGGATGTACTGGTGGTATGTGATCAAGTACTGACCTCTGAATGATGTACTGGTGGTATGTGATCAAGTACTGACCTCTGATGGATGTACTGGTGGTATGGATCAAGTACTGACCTCTGATGATGTACTGGTGGTAGGATCAAGTACTGACCTCTGATGGATGTACTGGTGGTATGTGATCAAGTACTGACCTCTGATGGATGTACTGGTGGTATGTGATCAAGTACTGACCTCTGATGGATGTACTGGTGGTATGTGATCAAGTACTGACCTCTGATGGATGTACTGGTAGTAGGAGGTGACCAGGTACTGACCTCTGATTGATGTACTGGTGGCAGGAGGTGAGCAGGTACTGAACCTGATGGATGTACTGGTGGTAGGAGGTGACCAGGTACTGAACCTGATGGATGTACTGGTGGTAGGAGGTGACCAGGTACTGACCTCTGATGGATGTACTGGTGGTATATGACCAGGTACTGACCTCTGAATGATGTACTGGTGGTATATGACCAGGTATTGACCTCTGATGGATGTACTGGTGGCAGGAGGTGACCAGGTACTGAACCTGATGGATGTACTGGTGGTAGGAGGTACCAGGTACTGACCTCTGATGGATGTACTGGTGGTATATGACCAGGTACTGACCTCTGAATGATATACTGGTGGTATATGACCAGGTATTGACCTCTGATGGATGTACTGGTGGCAGGAGGTGACCAGGTACTGAACCTGATGGATGTACTGGTGGTAGGAGGCAACCAGGTACTGACCTCTGATGGATGTACTGGTGGTATATGACCAGGTACTGACCTGATTGATGTACTGGTGGTATATGACCAGGTACTGACCTGATTGATGTACTGGTGGTATATGACCAGGTACTGACCTGATTGATGTACTGGTGGTATATGACCAGGTACTGACCTCTGATGGATGTCCTGGTGGTATATGACCAGGTACTGACCTGATTGATGTACTGGTGGTAGGGGGTGATCAGGTACTTACCTCTGATTGATGTAATGGTGGTAGGAGCTAGGTGAGCAGGTACTTACCTCTGATTGATGTACTGGTAGTAGGAGGTGACCAGGTACTGGCTGACATCTTTGAGACCCAGGTCCTGCAGAATGAGTTTGGGCCGCGTCATCGTCTGCATCACACCTTCCTTCTGAGACCCATCGGCACACTCGTACACATAGTCATTGCAGCGACACGACTGCTCCATCTTCTGGGATTCGCGCATCGGTCCAGGGGCTACGCACTGGAAATCATTGCTGTGGAGAAAAATAATCATACTGTAGTGTTTTATCAGTAACAGCAAAACATACATCAGATACAAGGGACCGTAGAGAAACATTAAAATTGAAGGTTTTACAGACTATCAGTCAAGTTTGAGGATTAGCACATGGAATGGTGGGGGGGGGGGGGGGGGGGGGGGGGGGGGGGGGAACCCAGCAGCAGCAATAGCTCAAGACAGTCTTAGGTTATGTCCAACTAAGAGAGAGACAGAGTGAGACAGAGACAAAGAGAATGAGAGAGAAAGAGTTCTATATTTCTTTGTCAAAAAGGTTTAGAAACTTAAAAATCAAAGCTAATGATTAAAAACAAGTTTGCGCACACACAAAAATCAGCACATACTTTAGGGCCTGATCCTGTTCACTCTAAATGTCAAAACACGCTACAAAGCATGTATCACACGGGCAACACAGCACCCACAACAGACAAAAACACCACGGGCAACAAAGCACTCACGACAGACAAAAACACCATGGGCAACACAGCACCCACGACAGACAAAAACACCACGGGCAACACAGCACCCACGACAGACAAAAACACCATGGGCAACACAGCACCCACGACAGACAAAAACACCATGGGCAACAAAGCACCCACGACAGACAAAAACACCATGGGCGACACAGCACCCACAACAGACAAAAACACCATGGGCAACACAGCACCCACGACAGACAAAAACACCACGGGCAACACAGCACCCACGACAGACAAAAACACCACGGGCAACAAAGCACCCACAACAGACAAAAACACCATGGGCAACAAAGCACCCACAACAGACAAACATACAACTGCTGTCCCTTCCTTTGCCAAATTGTAAGCATAACCACCACTAATCAACAACTACACTGATCTGTGCACTGTGCACAAACAGGAGGTAGGTCAGAGGAGGCATCACACACACAAGTCCTGTGTTATTTTAAAGGCTCATACGAAAGTGTGGAGACCGACAGCTGTTACAGAGCATCAGCCAAGTCTAATACCACCTCAGTGTGAACAGACACAAAATGAAACATTGTCAGCCGAGTCAGACCAAGCATAGCGTCACCTACCCAGGGTCATAGTCTCCCATGCAGGTGGTGCCGAGGGGGGGGGGGGACCCAGCAGCAGCAATAGCTCAAGACAGTCTTAGGTTATGTCCAACTAAGAGAGAGACAGAGTGAGACAGAGACAAAGAGAATGAGAGAGAAAGAGTTCTATATTTCTTTGTCAAAAAGGTTTAGAAACTTAAAAATCAAAGCTAATGATTAAAAACAAGTTTGCGCACACAACAAAATCAGCACATACTTTAGGGCCTGATCCTGTTCACTCTAAATGTCAAAACACGCTACAAAGCATGGATCACACGGGCAACACAGCACCCACAACAGACAAAAACACCATGGGCAACAAAGCACCCACGACAGACAAAAACACCACGGGCAACACAGCACCCACGACAGACAAAAACACCACGGGCAACACAGCACCCACGACAGACAAAAACACCACGGGCAACACAGCACCCACGACAGACCAAAACACCATGGGCAACAAAGCACCCACAACAGACAAAACATACAACTACTTTTCCCTTCCTTTGCCAAATTGTAAGCATAACCACCACTAATCAACAACTACACTGATCTGTGCACTGTGCACAAACAGGAGGTAGGTCAGAGGAGGCATCACACACACAAGTCCTGTGTTATTTTAAAGGCTCATACGAAAGTGTGGAGGCCGACAGCTGTTACAGAGCATCAGCCAAGTCTAATACCACCTCAGTGTGAACAGACACAAAATGAAACATTGTCAGCCCAGTCAGACCAAGCATAGCGTCACCTACCCAGGGTCATAGTCTCCCATGCAGGTGGTGCCGATGGGGGGGGGGGGGACCCAGCAGCAGCAATAGCTCAAGACAGTCTTAGGTTATGTCCAAATAAGAGAGAGACAGAGTGAGACAGAGACAAAGAGAATGAGAGAGAAAGAGTTCTATATTTCTTTGTCAAAAAGGTTTAGACCAAGCATAGTGTCACCTACCCAGGGTCATAGTCTCCCATGCAGGTGGTGCCGATGCCTGGAGAAGCCGTCAGCATGTCTGTGAAATGTTGAGCTGCAGAGCTGCGACGGTTGTCTCTGCAAACACCAACGACAGCTACAGGTGCAACAATCCCTGTCTGGAACACTCTACCTGCGTCTACAGAGGAAGCTCCCACCCTGGCATCCCTCCACTGGATGCTGCTCTCCTTCTTCTCAGGAAGAATTGACACCAGAATGACCACAAACCAGAATGACCACAAACTCTACTTTTGTTGTCTTGGAAAACACAGCCAAACTGACACCAGTTTTGAAATGAACTTCCTTTCTCCATTCCTGTGCATTGCACTGACATTGAACTCAGCTAAAATATGACCCAAACACATAAATGATTCAAAAGAACGCAGATTTATTATGACACAGACAACACGATGCTGTCATAATAAATCAGCATTCGATTGAATCTTTTATGTGTTTGGATCTTATTTTAGAATGCTAGCAGTCATTCTTCTGTCAGATTTTTTTCCAGCTAACATATGATAGTCAAAAACAAGAAAAGTTTCTGAAGCATTGAACATAGACTTTTAACAGATACTGAGTCAGCAAACAGATGACGTCTCGGATGATGGATGGGTGTGGGATGGAAGAGAGTGAATTTGTGTAAGAGAATGGTGGCAAGACCCCAACGCTAACACATACTATCCAAATGTTAGCATCAATTTTTTCCCTCCTGCCTCACCCTAACATGGCTACCCTTAACCCTAAATTTGCTTGGGCTAAGGGAAGCAACTCACTCTGAACTACTTGGTACGGAAAATGTTAAAGCTTTGTCTGTTCTTGAGCATTATACATGATGATCTATTTTTTAGCACCATGCAGTGGTCACGCCTAGAGCAGTTGAGCATCACATTTTCTTTAACAGGTACGGCAGAACCTCTCACTGGAGACCATGTTAGAAATCAATCGGTGTGTACAATTTTGTGGGCGTGTGTTTTTGCCTCGTTTTGTATGGAGATATTTGTTCATTTTCGTATTTTTTGTACACTTGGATACTACTGATTTGTATAATTATGGGTATTTGTGCACTGTGTATTTTTCTTTTAGTTGTAAAGCGCTTTGAGATTTTGAAAGCGCTCTGTAAGTTCCCTATTATTATTATTATTATTCATACACCTAGTAACGCATGACAGTTTAGGGCAAGTGTGGGCACCTGCATTCAGTCAGTGCAAAAGCGTAACGTCCCCACCAAAGACTCACTTGAAAAACGCGTAGGAGTCGGAGGCAACCCGCGTGTACAGCGCAGGGGACATAATCAGGCTTTGCATGTGGTCCTGTGTGGGTCGCAGGGTGGAGAAGCCCATGGCGCACAGGAAAGCCAGCAGCGGCAGGAAGATGGTGGAGAAGGCCATGCGCCAGTTGCGACGGTAGTGGTGGACTCGCTTTAGCAGCAGGGCGAGCAGCTGCTGGAACTTGAGTGACGCGCCCTTGACGGTGCGCTTGGGTGGACCGCTGCCAGAAGGACGCAGGTTGGTCTTGTCGTTGTTGGTGGAGACGGACTCAGTTTCGGTAGACAGTGTGGAGCTGCGGCCCCTGCTGCTGATGCTGTTATTGTCAGCTTCCGCTGTCAGCTGCACGGACGTAAAAAAACAAACACAAATAAAAACTTCAATTTTCTCTTTCAGTTTTTTTCCTCTTTTTTTTTTTCTTTCTCTGGCTACACAATTTATGATAACCAACAAACTTCAGTGGTGGGCAAATCTACACAGGCATTAATACTTATGACCCACAAGTTGATGTTTAATGATTTCTTTGAATCTTGATGCATCACCACAATTGTTACAAATCTAACCAACCTCACACACACACACACACACCCACACACACACACCCCACACCCACACCCACACACAGTTGTTGCCATAAAAGAACATATACAATACCTGTACAAACAGTATTATGTACTGAGTTCAACATAATTGAATAAATGATAACGACCACCCCTCTATTATGGGAACTTCTGACTGATTTCTAACATGGTCTCCAGTGAGAGGTTCTGCCGTACTTATTAAAGAAAATGTGATGCTTAACGGCTCAAGAAGCGAACACCACGTGGTGCTCAAAAGGAGATCATTATGTCATGTTCAAAAAGAGATCATTATGTGGTGCTCAAAAAGAGATCATTATGTCATGTTCAAAAAGAGATCATTATGTGGTGCTCAAAAGGAGATCATTATGTGGTGTTCAAAAAGAGATCATTATGTGGTGCTCAAAATGAGATCATTATGTGGTGTTCAAAAAGAGATCATTATATGGTGCTCAAAAAGAGATCATTATGTGGTGAACAAAAAGAAATCATTATGTTGTGTTCAAAAAGATATCATTATGTGGTGCTCAAAAGGAGATCATTATGTGGTGTTCAAAAAGAGATCATTATGTGGTGCTCAAAAGATCATTACATGGTGTTCAAAAAGAGATCATTATGTGGTGCTCAAAAAGAGATCATTATGTCATGTTCAAAGAGATCATTATGTGGTGTTCAAAAAGAGATCATTATGTGGTGCTCAAAAGGAGATCATTATGTGGTGATCAAAAGGAGATCACTATATCGTGCTCAAAAAGATATTATGTCGTGTTCAAAAAGAGATCATTATGTGGTGCTCAAAAAGAGATCATTATGTGGTGCTCAAAAAGAGATCATTATGTAATGCTCAAGAAATGATCACAGTGTAGTGCTCAAAAAGAGATCATCACCATTACTAAAAACAGGACTCCAGCTATCTATCAAACAAGACAAGGTTTCAGCAAGTGTGCAACAACATTACTGAGAGAGAAAAAAGGATTCCACTATAGCAGCAAAGGAGATGATGACTCCTTCCGTAAGTGTTCGCTATCACCGTTGCTATTATAAGAGAATACCAATTTAGCTACCAAAGGAAAGGACTCCCTCCCTAAGTCTGGTTGACTGGGCGTAAAACACCAATTTACTTACTTACTTACCTTCCCTAAGTGTTCATTATCATTGCTGCTATTATTAGAGAATACCAATTTAGCCACCAAAGGATCTGAGGCACTCAAGAAGTGTTCATTACCATTTATTATAAGAGAATACCAATTTAGCCACTAAGGGAAATGAGGCATTTAATAAGTGTTCGTTATCACTGCTACTATTATAACTAAAAGAATACCAAATTGGCCACAAAAAGAACTGAAACATTCAACAAGTGTTCATTATCATTACCATAAAAACAATTCTAGTTTATCATTAATTTTTTATATATATATATATATATATATATATAAACAGGCATAAGAGCCTATCGCAGCCTGAATGTCCAAGCAGGGGACATAAGCAGGCTTTGCACATCGCTCTGCACAGGTGTCAGGGCAGAGAACTCCATCACAAACGGCAAAACCCCCACATCGTTCAAAGGCAACATTGGGGAAAACTTCTGAGAGATGGGGTGGAACGCATATGGGCTTTTCCGAGCGCACAGATACCATCTTGAACTGAACTGAACTGAACTGAACCGAACCGAACCGAACCGAACCGAACCGAACTGAACCGGACTGAACTGAACTGAACTGAACTGAACTGAACTGGACTGAACTGAACTGAACTGAACTGAAGCACCACCACCACCAGCAGACAAAGAGCCGAGAGGAACAAGGAAGTCAAAAGTGGCAGCAGTCACCTTGAGGAACACCTCCTCCAGGGTCGTGCTGGAAACCCCGTAGCTCAGCACTCCCAGGTTGCCCAGCTGTGCGTCAAGGTTGCTGAAGAACTGGTGGAGGGAGGCGCGGTAGTCTCCCTGGTGCGGCAGGCCAACCATCAGGTCCGTGCCCACCGACTCGACGAACTTGGCCGATGGCATGATGGACTTGACGAAGGTCATCACCTTGGAGTGCTCTCGGCTCACTGAAAAGGACGCGGAAATGCACGGGGATCTTGCTTTCCGGACCAGCCAAATGCAAATGCAAAGAAAGAGTGGTTCCAGCAGAAGTTTACAATGGAAGGAACTGTCTGTAGCCATCGTGAAGTGATTAGGTATCTCAAGACCAGGTGCTCAAGAAGAGCACGTTATTATTATTATCA
>JABMCL010000650.1:3382500-3397500 GCA_018857735.1 Alviniconcha marisindica
CCATCCAGACACACAAATACTCAGCAAGACTTACACTCAAAGAGAATGTTGTGCTGACAAAGATGCCCATCCAAACACACAAATACTCAGCAAGACTTACAACTCAAAGAGAATGTTGTGCTGACTACAGATGCCCATCCAAACACACAAATACTCAGCAAGACTTACTACTCAAAGAGAATGTTGTGCTGACAACAGATGCCCATCCAAACACACAAATACTCAGCAAGACTTACTACTCAAAGAGAATGTTGTGCTGACTACAGATGCCCATCCAAACACACAAATACTCAGCAAGACTTACTACTCAAAGAGAATGTTGTGCCACAGATGCCCATCCAAACACACAAATACTCAGCAAGACTTACTACTCAAAGAGAATGTTGTGCCGACAGATGCCCATCAAACACACAAATACTCAAAAGACTTGCTACTCAAAGAGAATGTTGTGCTGACACAGATGCCCATCCACAACACCAACACTCAACAGACTTACACCCAAAACATGTTGCTGGACAATGCCCACACCCAGTCACTCAACTTCCCCTCCACCAACACCACTGGGTCACCCCCCAAAATGTTGCTGCCACACACCAACACACCCGTCACTCAACATCCACATGCTCACCAACACACTGGTCACCCAACATCCACACGCCAACACACCTATCACCCAACATCCACATGCCAACACTCTGGTCACCCAACATCCACATGCCCACCAACACACCCATCGCCCAACATCAATGCCAACACCCCAGTCACCCAACATCCACATGCCAGAGACCCAACATCCACAAACCAACACAACAGTCACCCAACATCTACATGCCAATACCCCAGTCAATCAACTTCCACACACCAACACAACAGTCACCCAACATCCACACACCAACACAACAGTCACCCAACATCCACACACCAACACAACAGTCACCCAACATCCACACACCAACACTCCGGTCACCCAACATCCACACACCAACACCACAGTCACCCAACATCCACACACCAACACTCCAGTCACCCAACATCCACACACCAACACTCCAGACACCCAACATCCACACAACAACACAACAGTCACCCAACATCCACACACCAACACACCGCTCACCTAACATTTACACACCCAACACCCCAGTCACCCAACATCCACATGCCAGTCACCCAACATCCACACACTAACACCCCAGTCACCCGCTATCTACACACCAACACTCCAGTCACCAGACATCCACACACCAACACAGTGGTCGCCCAACGGCCGCACACCACACCCTAGTCACCCAGCATCCACACACAGGGGCTAAAGAAACTGGCATGACGCCACACATGCACGGCAGCTGTCCAGTTCTGCCTTTTTCTCTACGCACGTACTCTTGACTGACGTCCTCCACCTTCTCATGATCCCCAGAAGGGTCACACATCTTTACTTCCAAACTTTTTTTCTTCTTCTTACCAGTAACCTTTTTTTTTTTTAAGAGGAAAAGTTGGCAGCTTTAATTGTCACAGATACACGCTTATTAGCTCAAATGGTCAGGCAGGTGTATAACCTTACACATTTTTATCTGAACACTTTTTTTTTAATTTTGATTTTATCTTCACCAAATGTTGCAGACATACGCTAATTAGCTGAAACTGCTCCTGCCCAAGCATACAGTCCACCAGACAAAGAGAGAGGGAGAGAGAGAGAGAGAGCGAGAAAGAGAGAGAGCGAGAAAGAGAGAGACAGAGAGAGGACAGAGAGATGGGGAGGGGGGGGGGGGGGGGGGGGGGGGGGGACTGCAGAAGAGAGAGAGAAAGCGGACTCACAGTGTGGTGGTTTTGGCTGCCCCGTTGTGTCCCAGCAAGGTGGTGATCTGGTCGTGGTAGATGTCAACGTCGATGCCATGCACCACCTCGTTCTTGCTGCCGAACTTCTTGCGCAGCCCACGCACACTGATGCCAATGTCAAGGCCGCTTGGTGGAGGCTGGTGCAGACCTGACATCAAGAATGATTCACGTACAGCAAGTATGATCCAAGCAGCAAACAGTCAAAATGTCGATGATGTGCTCGTCTTTAGATTAAATTATGCAGTGTATCTTTTTGCATGGATCAAGTTTAAACGCTTCTACTGTGTAGTAAACTGCCAGACATATTTTATTATGAAATGGCAACATAGCCATGATGACTGCAGTCGTTTGAAGATCTCCGAAAGCTAAATCAACAGACATATACATCCAGCTACACTAATAATGAAGACTTAAACTCACTGCGCTGTACAAACATCTTACGACAAAAACCACACTAACATACATTTCACACAAACAGAACCTTACATATTGTGGTCCACCATTATCGCCTATCAAACAATAACCCTGCACTGTACTGACCCTGTGAGGCTGAGTCCCTGAGAGGCGACAGCGTCTCTGTTGGTGGTGACAGGCAGGAACACCAGTAGCTCGCCGTGACTGGGAAATACCACGGCTGTCTCACTCCGTATTTGCCTGAGACCAGTCAGAAAGTAAGTCATGTGCTGTGGCCACAGTAAGTGATGAGTGGGGGTGGGGGTAGGGGGGGGAGAGAGAGAAGAAAAAAAGAAACATCGGTATTACCGTATGCATCCAGGAACACCAATAGCTCGGCATGATTGGGAAATACCATGGATGTCTTACTCCGCACTCGCCTGAGACCAGTCAGAAAGCAAGTCATGTGCTGTGACCATGATAGGTGATAATAAAGTGGGGGGGGGGGGGGGGGGGGAGGGGGGGACAGAAACATCAGTAGTACGGCATGCATATAGGAACACCAATAGCCAAACGTGACTGCAAAATACCACGGCTGCCTCACTCCGTACCTGCCTGAGACCAACCACAAAATAAGTCATGTGCTGTGTGCTGTGACAATGGTAAGTGATGATGGGGGGGGGGGGGGGCACAAAAATCAGTTGTACTGCATGCCCCAGAAATACGGTAAGTTGTTTCACTCGGGACTCCCTCTGATCTGTCAGAGGGCAAGTCAAGTTCTGCGACTGAAGTCAGGGATGGTGTCGGCAACGCTGATGACAAACGGATAATACTGATGCTGCTGCTGATGCTGATGATGACACAATGGAAAACAAGTTTCCTGCTGGCTTTTTCACTCAGTGCTGCACTGTGAAAGTCGGCCTTAAATTCTACCGCCATCCTCCAGAAACTTCAGTGACATCATAATTTGAAACAGAAAGTCCCAGAGCACTTGTGCAGAATCAACACACAAGGGAGTTAATTAGCGCTCGAAAGACGTCACACAAATACAACAAAGATCTGAGTCACCGATGGTAACTCTCACCGGGCACGTGAGTAAATACAAGGTACATAAACTCCACCAAAGGTACATCCTCATGGTGGAGTTTATGTCTCTTGTATTTACTCGCATGCCAGGTGAGAGTTAGACAACTCAACTCTTTGATGTGTTTGTGTGACATTTTTCGAGTGCTAATTAACTCCAGTGTGTGAATGACATCAGCCACACCACCAACAACAAAAACACCCAAAAGAGAATAAAACAAGAAAAGGGCACTTTTTGCACAAAGTGCCACATCATTTCAGTCAGAAATTGCACAAACCTGGTTTGACATTGCGGATGTACCATCCGAGGACCAGGTAGATGGCGCTGTCAATCAGCATCATGTAGCACATCCAGGCAAAGTCCACTGAGTCGCTGAGTTTATCACTCATGTTGTCCCACTGCAGGCCCGTCGTCTCTTCCTCAAAGCGAGTGATGAACATGGCGCCAAAACTGAATGCTGTGGTGGACGACAAGGACTGCAACAACAAAATACAATTTTTTACCACTGTGGGTTAGTTACTATAATATCCGGACTTAAAGGGGTTAAAAGTGCACACGTACAAGCCTGCAAACAGTATATTTGACAGTCCTATAACAAATCTACTTTCAACACTGTGCATTTTGATAGAAATCCTTTCGTGTGCTCATGCAAAGGGGGCAAAAAAGCCCCAACCAAATTAAATTTTGGGTTTTTTTGCTGGTCGTTTTCCAAGTGACTGCATGGCAGGCATGGCAGTGAAAGGGTTAATAATTGTGACAGTGAGAGAGAGTGTATGAAGTGGCAGTCAGCAGTGTGCACAGTTCCCCTTAACATTTGTGACAGTGAGAGAGAGTGAATGAAGTGGCAGTCAGCAGTGTGCACAGTTCCCCTTTAACATTTGTGACAGTGAGAGAGAGTGAATGAAGTGGCAGTCAGCAGTGTGCACAGTTCCCCTTTAACATTTGTGACAGTGAGAGAGAGTGAATGAAGTAGCAGTCAGCAGTGTGCACAGTTCCCCTTTAACATTTGTGACAGTGAGAGAGTGAATGAAGTGGCAGTCAGCAGTGTGCACAGTTCCCCTTTAACATTTGTGACAGTGAGAGAGAGTGAATGAAGTGGCAGTCAGCAGTGTGCACAGTTCCCCTTTAACATTTATGATTGGGACAGAGTCACTGAAGCAGCCGTTGAAACTGTGCACAGTTCCCCTTTAACATTCATGATTGTGACGGAGAGTGATTGTGATGGAGAGTGAAGCGGCTGTCTGCAATGTGCACAGTTCCCCTTTAACATTTATGATTGTGACAGAGTCACTGAAGCAGTTGCTGACAGTGTGCACAGTTCCCCTTTAACATTCATGATTGTGATGGAGAGTGATTGTGACAGTGAATGAAGTGACAGTCAGCAGTGTGCACAGTTCCCCTTTAACATTTATGATTGTGACAGAGTCACTGAAGCAGCCGCTGACAGTGTGCACAGTTCCCCTTTAACATTCATGATTGTGATGGAGAATGATTGTGACGGAGAGTGAAGCGGCTGTCTGCAATGTGCACAGTTCCCCTTTAAGATTTATGATTGTGATGGAGAGTGATTGAAGGGGATGTCAGCAGTGTGCACAGTTCCCCTTTAACATTTATGATTGTGACAGAGAGTCACTGAAGCGACCATCAGCAGTGTGCACAATTCTCCTTTAGCATTTATGACTGTGACAGTGAGTGAATGTGTCGGCAGCAGTGTGCACAGTTTCCCTTTAACACTTATGACTCTGAGAGAGAGAGTGAAGCGGCCATCAGCAGTGTGCACAATTCCCCTTTAACATTTGTGACAGTGGGAGAGAGAGTGAATGTGCCATCAGCAGTGTGCACATTTTCCCTTTAACATTTATGACTGTGACAGAGTGAATGTGCCGTCAGCAGTGTGCACAGTTTCCCTTTAACATTTATGACTGTGACAGAGAGTGAAGCAGCAGTCAGCAGCGTTCACGGTTCCCCTTTAACATGTATGACTGTGACAGAGAGTGAAGCAGTAGTCAGCAGCGTGCACGGTTCCCCTTTAACATGTATGACTGTGACAGAGAGTGAAGCAGTAGTCAGCAGTGTGCACGGTTCCCCTTTAACATTTATGACTGTGAGAAGAAGAGAGTGAATGTGCCGTCAGCAGTGTGCACAGTTCCCCTTTAACATGTATGACTGTGACAGAGAGTGAAGCAGTAGTCAGCAGTGTGCACGGTTCCCCTTTAACATTTATGACTGTGAGAGAGAGAGAGAGTGAATGTGCCGTCAGCAGTGTGCACAGTTCCCCTTTAACATTTATGACTGCGAGAGAGAGAGAGAGTGAATGTGCCGTCAGCAGTGTGCACAGTTCCCCTTTAACATTTATGACTGTGACAGAGAGTGAAGCAGCAGTCAGCAGTGTGCACGGTTCCCCTTTAACATTTATGACTGTGAGAGAGAGAGAGAGTGAATGTGCCGTCAGCAGTGTGCACAGTTCCCCTTTAACATTTATGACTGTGACAGAGAGTGAAGCAGTAGTCAGCAGTGTGCACGGTTCCCCTTTAACATTTATGACTGTGAGAGAGAGAGAGAGTGAATGTGCCGTCAGCAGTGTGCACAGTTCCCCTTTAACATTTATGACTGTGACAGAGAGTGAAGCAGCAGTCAGCAGCGTTCACACTCACAGCCAGGGTCTTCTGCCACATGGTCAGCTGAGCCTCAAGGGAGACCACCACCACGTAGGGCAGGAAGGAGATGAAGTAGATGATCAGCACTGTCAGGATGGCCAGCGTCGCTCGGCAGAAGAAGGAACTGATGAAGTAGCTGCAGAGAGAAAGAAAATTCGAGGTGAGAAAGCATGGGCAGGTACAGTGTTAATCACAACAACAGGCAAAAAAAGGTGAATGTGAGTGAGTGAGTGAGTGAGTGAGTGAGTGAGTGTGTGTGTGTGTGTGTGTGTGTGTGTGTGTGTGTGTGTGTGTGTGAGTGTGAGTGTTGTGTGTGTGTGTGTGTGTGTGAGTGTGAGAGTGTTGTGTGTGTGTGTGTGTGTGTGTGTGTGTGTGTGTGTGTGTGTGCATGAGAGTGTGAGTGTGAGTGTGTGAGTGTGTGTGTGTGTGTGTGTGTGTGTGTGCATATGTGTGTGCACGTGTGTGCATGTACACGTGTGTGTATGTACATGTGTGTTTATGTACATGTGCGTGCATGTATGTATGAACATGTGTGACCACTCATCACATACAGCAAGTATCCTAGCTTGCCTGCAAAGCATGCAGCACCTCTTTAACATTGGGCATGAGAGATCAGTGCTAGCATCACCTGAGGAGCTAGATCAAACAGGCTGAGAGAAGCCATTAGGCCAGCTGTGACTCTTGATGATGTTTCTACATACAAGTCCCACTCACTGTTGCTGACACAAAAGGATTGTAAATTGAAAAAAAGAATCAAAGGACTATTCTAAAACAAAATCAGCGGCACCTTCAGGAGCTTATATTCAAAGCAAAATTAAACAACAACAACATTCTTTAGTATAAATATTAACAGAACAGCCACATAAAACATGCACACATGCAAATATTTGCACATTTTGTACATTTTTCGGCCAACCTGCACCTTCGCTTCAATTCCCCTTTTGCTGACCAACAACAACAACAACAACAACAACAATAACAACAGCGAAAACGGCCACTGACCACAACAAGGTGGTGCTCAGGCAGAAGTCCAGGAAGAAGAGGAAGATGAGCAGGAGGTTGCTGTAGTGGAAGATGCCCGAGTACTTGAAGATGATGGCGATGACGAGAGCCACGCCGGCCATGATGAGCACCGTGACCACCAGCCAGGCAATGAAGTTCAGTCCCGCCATCATGCCCATCACTCGCAGAGACTAAGGACCACAGGGAGAAGGGGTCGGGGGGTCGACCGTTAGATGATGATAATGCTGACAATGAAGTTGATGATGGTGTGGGCATGACATTGCAACAACAAAATGTCTGTATCACATGCTCAAGAATCAATTTCCTGTCAAAAATTAAGTGTGCATGGATAAATGTTCTTGCTTTGACTTGCTGCTTTGACGTGGAAAGTCCGAGTCCTGCATACAGTAGAACCCCTGATAAGGGACCACCATGATAAAGGACCACCCAGATGAAAGACCACCTGGATGAAGGGCCAAACTGATTCAAGACCACCCTGATGAAAGACCATCCATATGTGAGACCATCCTGATAAAAAACACCCTGATGAGAGACAACACTGATGAAAAACCATCCTGATAAAAACCCTGATGAGTGATAACACTGATGAAGGACCACCCTGATAAAAACCACTCTGATGAGAGACACACTGATGAAAGACCACTCTGTTGAAGTAAAGACCACCCTGATGAAGTAAAGACCACCCTGATGAGCCACATGGATAGTGTGCCACACAGATGAAGGACCACCCTGATGAAAGACTGCCCTGATGAAAGACCACCCTGATGAAGGAAAGACCACCCTGATGAACCAAACAGATGAAGGACCACCCTGATGAAAGACTGCCCTGATGAAAGACCACCCTGATGAAAGACCACCCTGATGAAGAAAGGACTGCCATGATGAAAGACCACTGTGATGTACCACCCTGATGAAGAAAAGACCACCCTGATGAAGGACCACCATGATGAAGAAAAGACTGCCATGATGAAAGACCACTGTGATGTACCACCCTGATGAAGAAAAGACCACCCTGATGAAGGACCACCGTGATGAAGAAAAGACTGCCCTGATGAAGGACCACCCTGGCGTACCTCTTCCTGGCCACTCTGCCGGTCATAGACCAGGTTGTGGGTGGCAATACCCATGGCGGCCAGCCAGGCAAACGTCATCAGCATGGGCAGCAGGTAGGAGCCCAGGAAGTGGATGTAACTGTAACACATCAACATCAACATCAGCATCAGCATCAGCATCAGCATCACATGCAGTAGTAAGTACATACAGTACCAGTACTAAATATCATCATCATGGATGAAAAATGAGATGTAGGACACTTATCTGCTGTAGGTTCAGCCGTTTGGTTCTGTTGTTTTGGTGTCCAGCATTTGGAAGAATCACTTGTTTAAGTGATGTTTCATTGCTGGAAAAAGTGGCCTACCCCCAAAAATTAGCATGTTATGTTTCGTCGTAATAAACAGTGTTGCTTTTAACCTTTTTTTACGTGTTTGGATCTTGACTGCGCTTAACTTGGCTTTGGAGAGCGAGAGCTCTCACTCTGCGCCACTGACTCTCCTGACTTACTCGTCCTCTCGGTGACACGGGAAGGGCATCTGCTGCATCAGGACCCCCGTGGTGTTGTAGCCGCCGTCCGTCTGCAGCTGCAAGATGGCGCCCTCCACCATGTCCTGGAGCTGGATGAAGCCGCGCATGTAGCGTAGGTCGTTGGCGAAGTCATCCTTAGCGTAAGGCATCCACAACCTGGCCAAGAGAAAGAGCCAAACAATGGTGAAAACACTGCAATGACCAGCTATTGTAAAAAAATAAGTAAATAAACAGAGAGACTAGTGTGTAGTGTGCGTGTAGTGTGTGTGTGTTTGCTTCATATAAACTGTTTTGGTAGGACCGTGCTCTACGTGTGTACCGAATATCATATTTAGGTTAATGTGTATCACGTGAGTGCTGAGGGCGTTGAGGAGCGCATGATAAATGTCCATTATTATTATTATTATTAAGTAGTTCTTGGATTTTAATGTCCTCTCAACTGCATATGGTCACCTCAGGACAAGTTACATACTGCGGGGGCGGGGTGTGTGGGGTGGGGGGGGTGGGGGGGGGGGGGGGGGCAATAAAGTATAAAGTAAAAGGTGATTGCATCAATAGGGCTAAAAGAGTCAGGCATCCCAAAGGACAGAGATCTAGAAAGTTCCAGACTGCTAGTCACATGAGTACATCAGCCAATCAGATCATCAGCCAACATTCTCTGCAACAATTTAAAAAAAAAATGAACAGTGGCCACCACATTCTCCTCAGAAGCTAAAGCATAGAAGCGGTGAAAGAAGAAGAACAAGGCCTCTGTCACCCGACCTGTCTTTGATCCTGTTGGTGGTGGGCACGTTGTCCATGTCCATTCTGATCTTGTATTGGATGTGAGCCGGCAGGCTGCTGCTGCTGCTGTCTGCCTGGCGCTTGCCGCGTGAGCCGCCGCTTTCACCCACGTTCAGAAACACGATGCCTGCACACAGGTCAAATCAGGGTTTCACTCTCATCATAATATGTATTAATAGTGGGTGGGTGGAGCAACAACTGGTCAAATCAAAGTTTTACTGTCGTGGTATTTATCTATGGGGATGGTAGAGCAATAATTGGGTAAAAATCAGGGTTTTACTTTCATGATAATATTTATTTATGGTGGGTGGGTTGGTAAGTGGAGCAGCAAATGGGTCAAAATCATGGTTTTATTCTCATGATAATACTTATAGTGGGTGGGTGGAGCAACACATGGGTTAAGGCAAGGTTTTACTTTCATGATGATATCTGCTCATGTCCAATGGGTGGAGGAACCACTTGAAATGATATTATTTATTTACAGAAAATGGGGGAGCGGGTTGGTGGCCCACAACAGGGTTATTCCAGTTTAACTAGAAAATGTATATCAAGTGTTCTTACTCAAGCAAATGAATATTTTTTTTTTTTAAAAAACCTCCATGTGTATATTTGATGTCAATTTGGGTGAGATGGATGCTATGTGATATTAAAGCACTCTATAGTAAATGATGATGTGCACACACAAGCACGATCACACACACACATCACATCAGTGCATACACACACACAACACACATCGAAATTCAACATCTACACACATCACGTTACACTGCATCACATACAAAACACACACCACACACGACAATGCATCAACACACACACACACACACACACACACACACAAACACACACGACACACACAAACACACACACATCACACACACACACACACAACACACACACAAACACACACAACACACACACACACAAAACACACACACCAAACACACCACACACACACACAAACACACACACACACACACAACCACACACACACAAACACACACACAACACACCACACACACACATCACACACCACACACAAACACAACACCCACACCCCACACACCCCACACACACCCCCACACACACACACACACACACACACACACACACACACACACACACACCTCCCAGGAAGTTCTTGGTGGTGAACAGCTCAAAGGCCCTCCTCTCCAGCTCAGCCTCAGTGGCCACGGCCTCGAAGCGGTCCAGGTCCAGACAGGTGGAGTAGTTGTAGACCAGCTCCGCCACCAGCTGCAGGGACTTGAGGCTGCTGCTGTTCATGCGGTTGCCATCCAGGGTGTCCAGGCCCTCCAGCACGCTGTCCACCTGGACACCCAGGGTGGCCTGAAGAACTCCCTGGACGAACCCATTCTGCAGGGTTTCCTGTGCAGCACACAACATGTGCATAAGCATCCTGATGAGGGGGAATGTGACTGAACCCAAGAAAACTGCTTTAAATATACAGAGGGAAAGGGCAGAAATGTTTGACCAGGGATTTCCTGGACAAACCCTGCCTGCCAGGTTACACTCACGCACACACACACACACACACACACACACATGTGCACACAACCACCCCCCCCACCACACACACACACACACACACACACACACACATATGCCACACACACATGCACACACACACACACATGCACACACACACACACACACACACACACACACACACACACACACACACACACACACACACACATGTCACACACATATGCACACACCCACACACCACGTGCACACACACACACACACACACACACACACACACACACACACATGTCACACACAACACACACACACACACACACACACATCACAACACACACACACACACACACACACACACACACACACACACATACACACACAAGTACTGGATATGAAAAAGCAGTAATCACGTCCAGATCAGTCACAGAACTCGGTACAAGAGCTGTGTTTTGAGGTTAGCCTTAAAAGTTGGGAGGGAGGGTGAAGGTCTCGCAACGAGCAACATTCAAAGAGAACAAAAAGGGATGGCCTCAAAGGGGGCATAAACAAAATGCCTCACTAATTTTAGCGGAATAAACTATCGCAAGTGTCCAATGCGCAAAAATCAATTAAAAATCTATTGGTTCAATGGTTTTTCTGTATGACACCATACAGCGAATGAACTAAACTAACAGCAACAGAAGGAAACAACGAGAGACGCTGATGACTTAAACGAAGGTTGGCATCCCACTGAATGAACTGACATAACAGTGAGAGAACAAGACAATAACGAGAGACGCTGATGACTTACCCAAAGGCTGGGCACCCAAGTGAATGAACTAACATAACAGCAAGAGAAGAAAACAACAAGACATGCTGATGACTTGCCTGAAGGTAACAGTGAGATAAGGAAACAACAACAAGAGATCCTAATGACTTACCTGAAGGTAACAGTGAGACAAGGAAACAACAACAAGAGATCCTGATGACTTACCTGAAGGTAACAGTGAGATCAAGGAAAACAACAACAAGAGATCCTAATGACTTACCTGAAGGTAACAGTGAGATAAGGAAACAACAACAAGAGATCCTAATGACTTACCTGAAGGTAACAGTGAGACAAGGAAACAACAACAAGAGATCCTAATGACTTACCTGAAGGTAACAGTGAGATAAGGAAACAACAACAAGAGATCCTAATGACTTACCTGAAGGTAACAGTGAGACAAGGAAACAACAACAAGAGATCCTAATGACTTACCAGAAGGTAACAGTGAGACAAGGAAACAACAACAAGAGATCCTAATGACTTACCTGAAGGTAACAGTGAGACAAGGAAACAACAACAAGAGATCCTAATGACTTACCTGAAGGTAACAGTGAGACAAGGAAACAACAACAAGAGATCCTAATGACTTACCTGAAGGTAACAGTGAGACAAGGAAACAACAACAAGAGATCCTAATGACTTACCTGAAGGTAACAGTGAGACAAGGAAACAACAACAAGAGATCCTAATGACTTACCTGAAGGTAACAGTGAGACAAGGAAACAACAACAAGAGATCCTAATGACTTACCTGAAGGTAACAGTGAGACAAGGAAACAACAACAAGAGATCCTAATGACTTACCTGAAGGTAACAGTGAGACAAGGAAACAACAACAAGAGATCCTAATGACTTACCTGAAGGTAACAGTGAGACAAGGAACAACAAAAGATCCAGCTACGAAGTAACGTGAGACAAGGAACACAACAAGAGATCCTAAGACTTACCTGAAGGTAACAGTGAGACAAGGAAACAACAACAAGAGATCCTAATGACTTACCTGAAGGTAACAGTGAGACAAGGAAACAACAACAAGAGATCCTAATGACTTACCGAAGGTAACAGTGAGACAAGGAAACAACAACAAGAGATCCTAATGACTTACCAGAAGGTAACAGAGAAAGGAAGCACAACAAAGACCTAATGACTTACCTGAAGTAACAGATGAGAAAGGAAACAACAAACAGAGACGCTGATGACTTACCGAAGGTAACAGTGAGGAAAGGACACAAGCAAGAAGAACTAGATGAACTTCCGAAGGTATAGAAAGGAACCAACAAGCAGTTCTAGAATTCCGAAGGAAAAGAGACAGGCATACAAAAGAATAGCAGACACATTCAGAAGGAACTGAAAGAGACAGTGTCAAAAAGACTGAGACAGCTAGAAGGAAACTGAAGAGACAGTGTAGAAAAGGACTGAAAGAGACAGTGATCAAAAGGGAATGAAAGAGACAGCATTAGAAGAGAAAGAAAATGGGAACTGAAGAGACAGTTCAAAGAAGGATGAAAGAGACAGTGTCAGAAAGAAGGAATTAAAGAGACAGCATTAGAAGAAGAAATGAACGAGACAGCATTAGAAAAAGAAATAAAAGAGTGTCAGAAGAAGGAATGAAAGAGACAGTGTCAGAACAAAAAGAATAAGAGACAGCATTAGAAGGAATGAAAGAGACAGTGTCAGAAGAATAAGAGACAGCATTAGAAGGAATGAAAGAGACAGTGTCAGAAGAAGGAATGAAAGAGACAGTGTCAGAAGAAAGAATAAGAGACAGCATTAGAAGGAATGAAAGAGACAGTGTCAGAAAAAAGAATTAGAGACAGCATTAGAAGGAATGAAAGAGACAGTGTCAGAAGAAGGAATGAAAGAGACAGTGTCAGAAGGAATGAGGAGATAGCATTAGAAGAAAGAATGGGCGAAAGAAACAGTGTCAGAAGAAGGAGAAAGAGACAGTGTCAGAAGGAGGAGGAGAAAGAGACAGTGTCAGAAGAAGGAATGAAAGAGACAGCATCAGAAGAAGGAGAGAGACAGTGTCAGAATAATAATAATAATAATAATAATAAAGGGAACTTATAGAGCGCTTTCAGAAACTCAAAGCGCATTACAATTGAACTTAAAGAAAAAAATACACTGTGCAAATATACAAGCATACAAAACATATGAGACAAGAGACAGTGTCAGAAGAAGGAGAAAGAGACAGTGTCAGGATAAGGAGAAAGAGTGTCAGAAGGAGAAAGAGAGAGTGTCAGAAGAAGGAGAAAGAGACAGTGTCAGAAGAAGGAGAAAGAGACAGTGTCAGGATAAGGAGAAAGAGAGAGTGTCAGAAGAAAGAGAAAGAGAAGTGTCAGAAGAAGGGGAAAGAGACAGTGTCAGGATAAGGAGAAAGAGAGAGTGTCAGAAGAAGGAGAAAGAGAAGTGTCAGAAGAAGGAGAAAGAGACAGTGTCAGGATAAGGAGAAAGAGAGAGTGTCAGAAGAAGGAGAAAGAGACAGTGTCAGAAGAAGGAGAAAGAGAACAGTGTCAGAAGAAGGAGAAAGAGACAGTGTCAGAAAAAGGAGAAAGAGACAGTGTCAGAAGAAGGAGAAAGAGACAGCGTCAGAAGAAGGAGAAAGAGGGAGTGTCAGAAGAAGGAGAAAGAGACAGTGTCAGAAGAAGGAGACAGAGACAGCGTCAGAAGAAGGAAGTGAAAAGAAGGCATTGGAAGAAGAGTGACGGAAGCAGTCAGCACCAAGCCCTTTTCCACACACTGACCTTGCCGATGATCTCCCTTGCCAGCGGGGTGTCAGGTGTGTAGAGGATCTTGCCTGAGATGATGGGTTTCAGGTAGGACCAAATCACTGAGCCCAGCTTGGCGTTCTTCACGCTGCGGTACATCTCTTTGCAGAACTCACCTGCACACAGAGGCAGCAAATAATTCCTGAAAATTCTGTCCATCCCTGCCCCCCCCCCCCCCCCCCCCCCCCCCCCCAACATAATCCTGTTTTTATGATGTGTTTTGTAGTGCCACAGCACAGTCATGAACACCAAGAAGAGGAAAGTCAGTTTTAATCTGGCACCACAGCTGGTTCACAGGACTTTGAACTTGCGCAGAAAACTCTCTACAGCAAGAGTATATTTCAATATTATCAACGAAAGTGGAAATCATCTGGAAGCAATACCAGGTCACAATGCACTTACAAAAAATGCAATATATATATATATAAATTGCACTGTTTTCAATTCCTTAATCCCCCCCCCCCCCCCCTCCCTCTTTTTTCCCCCCATACTCTCCAACCTCATGACCCACTCCCATTCTTTGCCACTTTGCCATGCAAAACAGCACGCTAAGACTATC
>JABMCL010000650.1:3402500-3420000 GCA_018857735.1 Alviniconcha marisindica
TACTGCACAGTTACATGTCGGCAACAGCCACCAAAAACATAACAAATCAACATGATCAAACGACATGATCACACAAACACATCTTCATTAACTTCATTTCCATTTGCATGAATGAACACAATGTACACAAAAACTGTATACTCTGTTTCTTCTGAACAAAAAGCAAAAAACTAAAATAATCAGCATTGTTCGCTGATTTTGAACTAAAAACTGATATCAGTAAAGACCAAAGTGATGAACCTACAATGTTTAAAGCATCTGACATGAACTGATCAAACATCCATGGTCACTGTAAGATATAAGGACACACAGCATATACCTGTGTACCACAAAAAACAACAGCAACTACAAGATGTCTGAGTCAAAGACAAGACAGTCAAACAAGGGATGGAGACTATCACCCCTTTTAAGATACCAACTATCAAACAGTTATACTGTGAAAGTATGTGACTTGGGTTACTACACTACGGAAACAGTTCTGAGAAAGTCCAGAAAATACAGGGTAACACAAGACACATAAACTGTGGATTTATTCTGTTGTTTGAAACACTACTGAGAGGTGAAGATGTTTATTAAGCGAGGCAACAGATACTAACATTTTGGGTTAATCTCCTTGAAGGTAGTATTGTGATATGAAGAGGTATACTAAACGTCCTGAGAAATTCAGTTCCCCTTAAATATGACCGCGAAGGAATCAAAATTCAACTTCCTGTATCTTTTTAAATAGTTCAGCTAAGAACAAGGTAAAAGAGCCTGTCTGAAACTCACCTGGAACACACAAACACAATGTCTGAACACACACACAACATGTGTAGTCTGTGAATCAAAACCATTTTACATGGCACACACATAAAGAATTGTTTGCATGAAAGAGGACGCAAAAAGAACAAAGATCAGATGAAAGTATGAACTGTCATTAAATGAACCTACAATGGAATCCACCTGTGTCTTCACATCCTGCTGGACTCATCAAGCTCGATTTGTTTAATTACAGATGCTTGTGTAAATATTTACTTTTCAATGCTGTGATAATAATAGGTTGTGTGTGTTTGGTGTATTTTATCAGCCTTTGTTGCCGTGTTAAAATATTAGTCTATTGTTTATTCTATCTCCTACTGTGTACCGTAAGACAAATTTCCTCGTAAAATTGTACTGGGACAATAAATATTCTGAATCTGATCCTGATTTTCCTTTTCCTTCTATATCGGAGGTCACCTTACCAGACCAGGAGAATTATAGCCATCTCTATTTTCCACTGGGTGCAAGAGACAGTAGGTAAAAGAAGATGACTAACTAAGTGAACAGTTTCGATACAATATTACAGAGAAGAGGAGGAGCACTCAGATTTTTTAGATTTTTTAAGTGTTCACCAAGTCTCGGAACCATGTTATGGCGCTGGGTGCATGAACAGTGAATCGTTATTTCTACCATTGTTTTAGCCTTTCCGGGCCGAGTTCAGCTGCACTGGGTTATTGGAACACACACACACAGAGAAGAGAAAAACCAGCCACAGATACTTTAGACATACCAGACATGACTCACTACATCTACTGACAGCCACTACTTGCACATGATGAGAAGGTAAGATTAAAACATAGTCATTAATTTCACACATGACAGAATGATAAGATTTAGGACAATTGTATGAAAATGAGGAAATATTACATGATGTCTGCAAGGATGAACAAAGAAATTCCATCCCTGCATAGGTCTTCTGCCTTTGTCAACTCTCTCTCTCTTGTAGATTCTGTGGCTACGAATGGGAGCAAGAATCCTCTACAGAATCAACATGTGCATGTACTTACCACTGGGGCCCACAGGTATTTCAGCTAAAAATACAAAGTCATGTCATCACCACTACCACAGACATCCACACAAAGCAGCATCTTTGCTTCTTCCATGCACCCACATCTCTGACCAAATTACACCTCAGTAATCACAAATAATTAACTGTTAATCAGAACCGTCAAAAGAGGGGGGAAGAAGAGCACACAGAAAATGGTTTGGACCATCCTCTGGACCATGTTCTGGGTGCTTGAACTGCTTTAACAATCATGCTATATATTACTGTGGTTTTGTAATCCCAGGAATACAGTTATCGTCTACAGAAAAAGTCACCTGGATCTGCCCCAACTTCCAAATGACAAATATGCATGTCAAATTCCCACGCAACTTCCAAATGACAAAGATGCATGTCAAATTCCCACGCAACTCCCAAATGACAAAGATGCATGTCAAATTCCCACGCAACTTCCAAATGATAAAGATGCATGTCAAATTCCCACGCAACTCCCAAATGACAAAGATGCATGTCAAATTCCCACGCAACTTCCAAATGATAAAGATGCATATCAAATTCCCACGCAACTTCCAAATGACAAAGATGCATGTCAAATTCCCACGCAACTTCCAAATGATAAAGATGCATGTCAAATTCCCACACAACTTCCAAATGTCAAAAAGGAATGTCAAATTCCCACACAACTTCCAAATGACAAAGATGCATGTCAAATTCCCACACAACTTCCAAATGACAAAGATGCATGTCAAATTCCCATGCAACTCCCAAATGACAAAGATGCATGTCAAATTCCCACACAACTCCAAAGTGACAAAGATGCATGTCAAATTCCCACACAACTCCCAAATGACAAAGATGCAGGTCAAATTCCCACACAACTTCCAAATGACAAAGATGCATGTCAAATTCCCACACAAATTCCAAATGACAAAGATGCATGTCAAATTCCCACACAACTTCCAAGTGACAAAGATGCATGTCAAATTCCCATGCAACTTCCACATGGCAAAGATGCATGTAAAATTCAAAAGAACACTCAAATTACAGTTTTACAGAAATTTGCAGACCGTGGACAATACTAGATATTCCCAAGCTTTTCTCATGCACCGTCCATCCATTCATAAATGCCCCCACACGTCCCCAGAACACAGGAGCACCGGACTGAGTAGCCTTCAGACACAAGAGGCAAATGTAGGCAGCCGTCTACTCACTTGCGCCAAGAAGTCGGGACTGGATGAGATCAAGGCCAACCAGGCCAGAGATGAAGGTCTGCATGTCCGTGATGATGTTGTGGTTCTCCTGCGGCACCACGTACTTCAAGGTACCCACCAGAGAAGACAGACTGAAAAAAACATTCAACAACACCTGTGATGTCCTCGTCTCTGAGATGTGTTCAGAAAATCCAATCTTTCCCAACACAAAATAAATATTTCGCAGGAATAACTAATTTGATCTGATGGGGAAGCACAAGGCACTTCTTCTTTTTTGGACTGAAAAACCACCATTAGGTCAGTTCTGGTCATAATCAGTTCTATCTCTGTCTCTACCCCAGCTCCAAAGCTAAGCTGAGTCCATTCTGTGAAAATCAAGTTCAGCTGAGATTAGATACCAGATCAGATCAAATCAGATCAGTTCAGATCAGATTTGGTTCAGTCCGGATGGGGCTATGATCTACTTGTTGACCCCCTAACCTTGAAAAGGTCAACAATTTCACTGGGAAAATGTTACAAGTGCACGCAGCCAGAAAAGATGACAAACATCAACCATCTTCCAAAGATTATAAACTACTAAACAGATGACTGATCCATGATGTTGTATTGTGCACTGATGTTTGAACTGTATTGTGAACTGATGTTTGAACTGTATTGTGAACTGATGTTTGAACTGTATTGTGAACTGATGTTTGAAATGATGTTTGAACTGTATTGTGAACTGATGTTTGAACTGTATTGTGAACTGATGCCTATGAGCTACCGTGGATCTCCAGTGGCAATAAGGGTTGTTCCCCCTGTTCATGAATAAACAATGACCTTCTCAAACGAGAACCCATACCGGTGTCTTGTCCATTTTTATTGTCCGAATGTGCTCACTATTTTACATGCACGCAGGCACACCACATACCAGTCCGGCCAGTCACAGACGTCACCCACCTGTCAACAATTTTCTGGATGGAGCCACCGTCAGACAAAATCTCATCGATGGAGTCAGCATTTTCCATCAGGAACTGGATGTCGAAGCCATTACCCAGCATTCCTGCAAGAGCAGACATGCTCTGCAGCTGCGAAAACAGGTCCACCAGGTTGGATGTCAGGCTGCTCACAAACTTCCCCGTGTTGTCCTGGGTCAGCAGTCCAGTAAGCTGAAAAAGAGAATGAAAAATGACATGCAAAAAAAGAAATTAAAATTTTTTGATTTTAATAGTGAACTGAAGCAAAGCAGAATCACAGGGCTCTATCGAGAGGAATTGTTTTTTGTTTTTTTAAATAACACAGCAGGAAGGGACAGGATGGGGTGGGTGAGGGCTGACAAGCAGAGCAAAAAAAAGCTGAGACGCAGCAAGAAACTGTACAAAGTTGCAAGGTAAATGCATGCTTTACTGATGTCCATGTTTCACAATCGACTGGCTTGGTATGACCAAGGATCAGATGAGGTGCAAACAAATGTATTATCCTCACTCCCATCAACCATCCACCCCAAAAATACTACAAAAACAACAACAATCTCATAGCCCTGGCAAAATATGCTTCAGGACTCCTCAGCACTTCTGGCTACCAACACTCAACACCCACCTCTGGCTACTTACACTCAACACCCACCTCTGGCTACCAACACTCAACACCCAGCTCTGGCTACTTACACTCAACACCCAGCTCTGGCTCCCTTACACTCAACACCCAGCTCTGGCTGCTTACACTCAACACCCACCTCTGGCTACCAACGCTCAACACCCAGCTCTGGCTACAAATAACACCCCAAACACCCACCTCTGGCTACCAACGCTCAACACCCCCCCTCTGGCTACTTACACTCAACACCCACCTCTGGCTACCAACGCTCAACACCCAGGCCCCCTGGGCTACTTATACTCAACACCCACCTCTGGCTACCAACGCTCAACACCCTGCTCTGGCTACTTACACTCAACACCCAGCTCTGGCTACTTAAACTCAACACCCACCTCTGGCTACCAACGCTCAACACCCACCTCTGGCTACATACACTCAACACCCAGCTCTGGCTACATACACTCAACACCCACCTCCCCAACAAAGTCCATGGACTGTCCCGCGTCCTTCAGCACGGCCGCAGTGAAGTTGACGCCAGACGTGCAGAAGTACTCGCTGACTGCCGAAATGTTGAACGGGGAGAAGTCTGGAAGGTTGACCACCTCCGCCAGAAGAGCTGGCTGGCAGAGAGTGTCTGCAATCTCTTCCACACTGCTGTTCAGGAAACTTGACTGCAAAGGAAGACTTTCTTTTCATCTCGGTTTTTGAAGAAGTCCTAAACAGGCCCTAAAATTATGATTTTTTAAAAGAAGTCTCAGATGAGACACTAGAGAGGGTTAGTACACGGGTGGTAGTGGTAGTGGTGGTGGTAGTGGCGCAACCCAACTGTCTACCTACGCTTGTGCGCGTGCCTCAAACGTAACGTAGCCCAAGTCGCACAGATCGCTACCTAAACACCTGCCCCTTTACACAGAAGAGTAACTTGAGAAAGGCCATTCAGTGACAAACTTTACAAATTAGTCTTTTGTGGCATCAATGGTCAAGCAGTTGTTACGCCCGTAAAACTGACAAAAAAGACGCATTCGGCGGCAGCTGGTTACTTCAGTCAGTTGCACTGCTAAGGTCCACCATTTTAATTTCAGATGAAATTGATAGGGCTGCATCGTAAAGCTAAAACAGCAATACAGTCAACAAAAGCAACCCACATTACAATCTCGTACAAGCATACGATGCTAATCTACAAAGAAAAGTATAAGTTTAATGTTTACACAGCAAAATAAAGTGGAATGGTCCCTACGAACCCACTGTGGTAAGAACACAGCAGTAGACGAAAAATTTGAGCCATGTGGGAAACAACTTTGTAACCTCTGACCTTCCACCTCTGATCCGCACACAAATCGCTGACATCACAAGAGAAAATAGTTCCCTAACCACTGTCACAAGAGAAAATAGTTCCCTCACCACTACCACTACCACTACCACCCGTGTACTAACCCTCTCTACTCTCTCATTAAAGGGGTTTAACTACAGAAAATACTTTTCTTTTTAAAGACGTTTTAAATGAGGCACTCTCTCATTAAAGGGCTTTAACTACAGAAAATACTTTTCTTTTTAAAGACGTTTTAAATGAGACACCTCTCATTAAAGGGGTTTAACTACAGAAAACACTTTTCTTTTTAAAGACGTTTTAAATGAGACACTCTCTCATTAAAGGGGCTTAACTACAGAAAAGACCTTTTTTTAAGAAGATGTCTCAGATGAAACCTTTTATTAAAGGGACCTAATCTGCTCAGGGAGACACTGATATGACTCCAGGCAAAGACTTCTGGAACAATCGCTGGACTTCCTGATTACAATGATCAAACCTTAAAAAATTAAAAAAATTAACACACAAGCCTGGTTCAAATTGCACCTAGTTAAACTACATCCACTGTAAAAAAATCAACAAAGGAAGCTAACCAGCGCTCTAAAGATGTCAGATGAACACAACAACAAAGACCCAAGTCACCTACGGTAACTCTCACCTGGCACACGAGTAAATACAATATACATGAACTCCACCAACGGTACATCCTGAATTGATGTCCTTAATCACTGCATCGACGTAATTAATTAGATAACTACATACACTGGCAGCTCTGTTCTTTTTTCTTCTTCTTTTTCTTTTTTCTTCTTTTTTGGGGGGTTGGGGAGGGGGGGTTGGGGGGGGGGGGGGCGTTCTGGGGAACAGGGTGGAGACTTTGGTGTTGAACATGGACTCACAGCATTGAAGTTGATGGTGGAAGTAAGCAGAGAGTTGACAAACTCTGGCGCCAGTTTCATCACTCCCGTCAGATAGGATTCCACATCGGTGGCATTCCGCAGCAAATCTGTGAACTGGAGTACCACTGTAACAAGCCAGTCGCACGCAGGTCAAACACGGTATTAAGTGAGCCGTATCTCTCCCGTCAGACAGGATTCCACATCAGTGCCATTCCGCAGTAAGTCTGTGAACTGGAGTACCACTGTAACAAGCCAGTTTCAGGCAGGTCGATCACGGTCTTAAGTGAGCCGTATCTCTCCTGTAAAGATAGGGTTCCACATCAGTGTCACTCCTCAGCAAGTCTGTCAACCAGAGAACCACTTACGCCAAGCCAGCCACCAGGTCAAACACGGTATTAAGTGAGCCATATCTCTCCCGTCAGACAGGATTCCACATCAGTGCCATTCCGCAGTAAGTCTGTGAACTGGAGTACCACTGTAACAAGCCAGTCGCACGCAGGTCAAACACGGTATTAAGTGAGCCGTATCTCTCCCGTCAGATAGGATTCCACATCAGTGGCATTCCGCAGCAAATCTGTGAACTGGAGTAACACTGTAACAAGCCAGTCTCACGCAGGTCAATCACGGTATTAAGTGAGCCATATCTCTCCCGTCAGACAGGATTCCACATCAGTGGCATTCCGCAGCAAATCTGTGAACTGGAGTACCACTGTAACAAGCCAGTCTCACGCAGGTCAATCACGGTATTAAGTGAGCCATATCTCTCCCGTCAGATAGGATTCCACATCAGTGGCATTCCGCAGCAAATCTGTGAACTGGAGTAACACTGTAACAAGCCAGTCGCACGCAGGTCAAACACGGTATTAAGTGAGCCATATCTCTCCCGTCAGATAGGATTCCACATCAGTGGCATTCCGCAGCAAATCTGTGAACTGGAGTACCACTGTAACAAGCCAGTCGCACGCAGGTCAAACACGGTATTAAGTGAGCCATATCTCTCCCGTCAAATAGGGTTCCACATCAGTGTCACTCCTCAGCAAGTCTGTCAACCAGAGAACAATTACGCCAAGCCAGTCACACACACATCTGCCACCATCCTAACCAAGCTTCATCTCTCCTGTCGGATGCTGCTGCTTATCAGCAACTGGCGCTGGTGAAATGGAGCTAAGGGTGAGTGTGTGTTAAGAGATGTGAGATATGGACAGACAGATGACTACTGTGCCAGCTTAAACTGCCTATCTGACTGCTACTCACACATGGAGTGACTACTGTGCCAGCTTAAACAGCCTCTCACACAGGGAGTGACTACTGTGCCAGCTTAAACTGCCTCTCACACAGGGAGTGACTACTGTGCCAGCTTAAACAGCCTCTCACACAGGGAGTGACTACTGTGCCAGCTTAAACAGCCTCTCACACAGGGAGTGACTACTGTGCCAGCTTAAACAGCCTCTCACACAGGGAGTGACTACTTGCCAGCTTAAACTGCCTCTCACACACAGAGTGACTACTCTCCAGCTTAACACAGCCTTCACCCAGGCAGTGACACTGTGCCAGCATTAACAAAGCTCTCATCCACCGGTGGATACTGTGCCAGCTTAAACAGCCTGTCACACATGGAGTGGACTATGTGCGTTAAACAGTGCATACTCACACAAGTGACTACTGTGCCAGCTTAAACTGTAGCCTCTCACACAGGAGTGACTACTGTGCCAGTTAAACAGCCTCTCACACAGGGAGTGACTACTGTGCCAGCTTAAACAGCCTCTCACACAGGGAGTGACTACTGTGCCAGCTTAAACGCCTCTCACACAGGGAGTGACTACTGTGCCAGCTTAAACAGCCTCTCACACAGGGAGTGACTACTGTGCCAGCTTAAACAGCCTCTCAGCACGGGGTGACTACTGTGCCAGCTTAAACGCCTCTCACACAGGTGACTACTGTGCCAGCTTAATACACAGCCTCTCACACAGGGAGTGACTACTGTGCCAGCTTAAACAGCCTCTCACACAGGGAGTGACTACTGTGCCAGCTTAAACAGCCTCTCACACCTGGTGGACAGGACAAGCTGAAATACAAGTGCAACCACTCAACTGATATGGTTAAGTGTGTTACAGGTGTGAGTCAGAGATAACAGCAGGTGGACAGCAGGAGGCACAGACTGACCTGCTGATGGAGGGAAAATGCAAAACGCAGGTACAACCCCACGGCACAGAGATACCGGTGAGAAAGCATGGAAAGACGGAACAGGCGGAGGTGCTGAACACAGCAGCTTAGCCCACCCACCTGACCGCTCCTCAGAGGCGATGGATAAGACAAAGTCCAGGATCTTCCCCAGCTCTCCGGAGTTCTGCAGCACAGTGCGAATGTCGTCATCGCCAAGGAGGTTGGACATGTCTGCCATGATGCGGTACAGCCTGCAATGCAAAAGAGCACCAAGAAATGGAGAATGCTATCTTCCAACTTTGACTAACTTTCCAACGCAAATGGTCAACATCTAGAAATGGAGTGATTGGTCTTAAAAACTTTGAGGAACCAAAGACTTTCGACAAACTAAGGAGAAGCCACTTTTCTGTGTGGTGGTTGTGTTTCACCCTCACTGAGAATGAAAGAAACAACCTTTAAAAGAATCCCGTTTTATACTCAAAGGTAATAATACTGCAAAGTGGTTGAATGCTTTATTACGAACGACACAGCTTCCTGCCTGCTCCAAACACAAGACTCGGCCCCTAAGAGAAGTCGACGGTGAATGAACTCAAAGCCCTCATCTCCCTGAATAATACCTGTTTTGTTCATTCACTTTCTGTCTTTGTTTTTGCCCTAAACTTCAGCGAACTGCACCCCAAACCATTACACAAACACGCAAAATAAGTAAAACCCTTAAAAAGCGAAAAGAACTACGAGCCATAGTTTGTTGACAAAGACAGAGACTGAAACTTTTGACCAATGAATGGGTGTTTGCAATGTGTGTCTCTAGATTACTCTTTATTCTTTGACCCAAACCTTCAATAAACTTCATCCTGTCTACTCCACATTCCCCTACTTTCTTTGCCCAAAATTTTCAATAAACTTCATGCTGTCTACTCTACATTGCTCTACAATTTTTGCCCAAAACATTCAACAAACTTCATCCTGTCAACTCTACATTTCATCCTGTCTCCTCTACATTACTCTACATTCTTTGCCCAAAACCTACAGTAAACTTCATCCTGTCAACTCTACATTACTCTACATTTTTTGCCCAAAACTGAATTGCCCTGATAGGACTATACACTGGTTGACTGGGTGTAAAACACAAACTTACTTACTTACTTCAACAAACCTCATCCTGTCTACTCTACATTTTATCCTGTCTACTCTACATTACTCTACATTCTTTGCCCAAAACCTTCAACAAACTTCATCCTGTCTACTCTACATTTTATCCTGTCTACATCACTCTACATTCTTTGCCCAAAAACCTTCAATAAATTGTCATCCTGTCTACTCTCCATTACTCTGCTTTTTTGTTGTTGCCCAAAATCTTCAACAAAATTTCATCCTGTCTCAATAAAATTCCAGCTGAACTCCAGGAATCACTTACTGGTTCAATCCCTGAAGTACGTCAGCAAAGAGCGGCGTTGACCGCTCTATGCACTGAACCAGTCTGTCCATGTCCAGAGGCAGTGGTGGCTGACTCAAACTGGTGATCCAGGTGGACAGCTGGGTGGACGTCTCCATCAGCTGGCTGCACTGCAGCTCGCCTTCCGTACCATTCACCATCAGGTCAGACACCTGCAGATGGAGAAACAGGCTATAAATGACTTGAAGGTCCCTTGAGGGGTGCTCAAAGTGACAAATGGAAAAACAGGACATAGATGACTGAATGTCCCTTTATGGGATTGTAAAAGTGATTGAATGTCCCTTGTGGGATTGTTAAAGTGACAAATCATTGTCCAGGAGCTGTGTGAGAGTCGAGGTGTCCGTCCTGGGCTGTCCGTCCGAACGAGCCTTCTGGTTTCCGTGGACGTAAAGCTATACTGAACCATGCTTCGGCATTGGTCTCAGCTTGTTCCTAATATGTCAACTGACATCTGAGGACATTTATCAACACTATCTACCTACCTAAAGTGACAAATGAAGAAACAGGCCATAGATGACTCAAAATGTCCTCTGTGCCATAAAGCGACAAATGAAGAAACAGGCTATAAATGACCTGAATGTCCTCTGTGGGACTGTCAAAGTGACAAATGAACAAAGGGCCATAGATGACATAAATGTCCCTCCAAATGAAGAAACAGGACATATATGACTAGAATGTCCCTCCAAATGAAGAAACAACCATAGATGACTGAAATATCCCTTGTGGGATTGTAAAAGTGACAAATGGAGAAACAGGACATAGATGACTGAAATATCCCTTGTGAGATGGTAAAAGTGACAAATGGAGAAACAGGACATAGATGACTGAAATGTCCCTTGTGTGACAAAGTGATAAATGGAGAAACAGGCCATCCACTGTGAGATGGCCAGAGTGGCAAAGAGAGATCATACCATTCTATCTATCCATCCATCTATCTATATTTACCTATTTGAGATCATACCATTCTATCTATCCACCCATCTATCTATATTTACCTATTTGAGATCATACCATTCTATCTATCCACCCACCTATCTATATTTACCTGTTTGAGATCACACCATTCTATCTATCCATCCATCTATCTATATTTACCTGTTTGAGATCACACCATTCTATCTATCCACCCATCTGTCTATATTAGCCTATTTATAGCTGCATAAATATCACAACTGAATGGTAATCATCAATTTGTCAACAAACACCTCCCTGCAGCAGACTGAAGACGTGAACACAACTCACTGATTGGAGCAGCTCAGCCAATCCGTGCTGTTTTAAGAATTCTACTCCAGCACCAAGGTCAAGGCCATCATCTGTGATCATGGTACAGGTCAGCTCATCCAGTCCTGAGAACAAAACAGAGAGATCGTACCAGGACATCCAGAGGGAAAACTACACAACCAAAATGAACGCATCCGACTGACAAGGACATTTCCTTCTACCCTCTACCACCAAACACGCAATGACTCAAGCAGTATCTCCACAAACTATCGGATTGAATTTCTAGCACGGCAGAGTTAGAGCTGCTAAGACTATGCCATTAATGCCATGCTGAGTATGAAAGCATGTAACAGTTATTTTATGTCAGTCTACTGCATAGGTTACATAATCACAAAAACAACACCCCAGGGAGTTTGAAGTGAACTGCGGAGTGAAGAATCTGTACTTGTCAAGTCTAAAACACAGCAGAATCCTACACCCTTGAATATCAAGTGCAGCTGCTTGACGGTGGAGCTAAACACACTTGATGAAGGCAAAGAGCTGCACATTCGAAGGTCTACACCTAGGCCATACTGGGTGAAAAAACTGACCACAACACCGCCTGTAGATTTCCAAAACATAAAAAGGTCACGATGGTCATTGACTCTTAATCTTCTTTGTTTACTTTCTTTTCTTTTCTTTTGATATATTTTTTTTCACAGAAGAAAGCTGATCCTCACTTGTAATGAACGGTGCCACCTTGCTGGCTATGCTGACGATTCTGGCCACCAGGACAATGTCGCCCTGCTCCGAACGGAAGTCTTCAGTGCCTCCGAGCATCGTGATGTAGTTCTGACACATAGCCTCCAGGCTGAAGCACACAGACAAAGTGAACGCAGCTTTTAAAACCAGAACAATCAAAGGCAGATCAGACACTATGACCCATGGCAGGAACTGCTGTGGGCAGCTTCATTTGCCATGCAGATGTCCCATCAGCACGCTGACTGAAGCTGCCTTCGGCAGGTCCTTGTAGAGGAAAAAAGAAAAAAAGAACAACAATGCAAACATCAGTTAAAAAGACAGTAAAAACAAACACGAACTGAACCATGAAAGTTCCCCCCCCCCACCCCCTACCCCCCCAAAAAAGCACACACCCAACAACAACATAGCTTGATAAATGAACAACTTTACCATATTTCCCAAACTCATACCCAATTTTGTAATTTCTTTCGCTAACTGACCATTAAAGATTCCATCGCACATTTACGAAGCAATTTCCTCTTTCCTGGTCACGAATCTGCGCTGTCAGGGGCAAACAACTTTTGACTCCCATCTTAGCTTGTTACATGGCCACACAGGTTCACCTCTGGATGACACTTCACAGGAGGCAGATTGTATTCTCTGATAGAAGTCCCAAATAACATTCTTAAAAAAAAAATACAAACAAAAACTTTATCGCCCTACTGGAAGGCTGAAGGTTGACCGAGATCAGATAGTTTCTGCAGCACGGGGTCCAGCCAGGTCATGCCGACCGTCATGTTGAACTGGCCGTTCTGGAGCTGCTCCAGGCCGGATACCATGTCAGTCACAGTTGTGTACAGGGCCTGCCACAGGTCCACCTCGCCCGCCACACTGCTGTAGTTGCCGCTCACCAGGCGATCCAGCTGCAACCAGCCATCCAGAAGAACACTCAGCTATAGGACTGTACGACCTGGCATCCACTGAGTTCGAATCCTCAAATCCATGTATTGCTGCATTGCATGTCTGTGGGTTGCACTGATTGTTCCAGGATGTGTGCATGTTTGCCTGCGCTTTGCTGTTGGCATTGGATCGTCGGGTGTGTGCATGTTTCATGTATTGATTCTGATGTCCATTCTTGTTTGGAATTGCGAAGTGTTTTGAGCCAGTTTAGTTGGATTAGGCGCTGTGTAAGTGTTACGTACTATTATTAAATCAATACATCGGACCTGTGACCTGGAACCCTCTCTGCCTCTCTCTGTCAGGCATTTGTCTTCACTCTCTTCTTTTGAGTCAAAACTGAAAACCCACCTCTTCTCTTCTGCATTACTATCACCAGTAATGCATGTATGTCTGTAGCGTGTGTGTGTGTGTGTGTGTGTGTGTGTGTGTGTGCGTGTGCATGTATGCGTGTATGCGTGCGTGCATGTGTGTGTGCGTGTGTGTGTGTGTGCGTGCGTGCGTGCGTGCGTGCGTGCGTGCGTGCGTGTGTGTGTGCGTGTATGCGTGCGTGCATGTGTGCGTGTGTGTGTGTGTGATGAAATGAGTGGATCCATACGTCTTTGAAAGCACTCTTACCAGAGAGGACACCATAAATAACATGTTGCGCCATAAACAATCTATTACTATCGAATCAAAATGACAAAAGTTTCACCACACAGACTACATGAACTACAGCCAATTTTTCTGAGCATCAAAGGGAGAAATAAAAACTCACAATTCCAGCTGGAGTGTAGTGACAAACAGAAAACCTCACCCAGCCCCTAATTTGGGGATTTGGGAGAAGAATCAGAACAGAATCAGAATGAAAATATTTACTGTCCCAGTGCAAGTTTACGAGGAAATTTGTCCACAGGAAGGTTAGGGAATAGGAGGGGGGTAGAGGTAGGCAGGTGCACATGAGACCACAGACCACAACCCACCTGCACCAGCATGTCTCCGGCCTGGAAGAGGTCGATGAGTTCCTGCATGCTGGTGGTGCGGCCGGTGAGGGCGTCACACAGCCCTGTCTGCACCGCCGTGACGTTGGCGCCGGCGGGGAAGACAAACATGGCGGAGAACTGTGCTGGGTCGCAGGCCACGCTCTGGAGCTGGTCAGGGTACACCAGCTGGTAAAACTGAAACGTGCATCAGATTGTAATCAGTCCTTGGATTTGACTGTCCTGTCAACTTCACAGGGTCACCCCAGGGTCAGCAAACACTACCTTAAATCACACACTTAAAAACCAAATCAACCATCTTTACAAAGGTTAGGAAATCAACCATCTCCACCAAGGTGGGCAAATCAACCGTCTCTACCAGGGTGGGGAAATCAACCACCTCCACCAAGATGGGGAAGTCAACCACCTCCACCAAGATGGGGAAATCAACCTTCTCCACCAAGGTGGGGAAATCAGCCATCTCCACCAAGGTGAGCAAATCAACCACTTTCACCAAGGTGGGGAAATCAACCACATCCACCAAGGTGGGGAAATCAACCACATCCACCAAGGTGGGGAAATCAACCGCATCCACCAAGGTGGGGAAATCAACCATCTCCACCAAGGTGGGGAAATTAACCACATCCACCAAAGTGGGCAAATCAACCTCGTCCACGAAGGTGGGCAAATTAACTACATCCACCAAAGTAGGCAAATCAACCTCATCCACGAAGGTGGGCAAATCAACCAGAAGGAGGGGAAATCAAGGAGGGTAAAAAATCAACCATCTCCACCTCCATCAAATCAAACTCCATGTACCCACCAGCTGTGGGTTGACAGAAGCCGCCAGGAGCTCTGCGGTAGAGGTGGGACCCAGGATGTTGTCCAGCAGGTCTGCCAGTTTCTGTGAGTCTGGCAGCAAGTTCTGCAGGTACACTGTGCCTGAGGGATCTGTTGAGTGATGCACACAGGTAAGTTGTTTATTCTTTCTCATTATTTCAGGGTAAAATAACTGTTTAACCGTTGCCCTGAAAAAGATGTTTTTGATGAAAACTCATCCATCGGGTTCATACAGGATTTTCACTTAAAGATTTCCTAACCTTTAGACCATTTTCCTGAACCACATTACTGCTCACATACACACACAATTTGTACGGAAGTGGTTTCAAGTTAAAAAAGAAACTTAGTATTTTCCTTTCATTGTCCATTATCCTGTTTTTGCCTCCTTATTTTTTTTTTTTTTTTTTTTTTCTGACTCCCTCTTCTGCAGATTATTTGATTATTATCATGAAATTCCAAAAACTGTCAAAGACACTGGCCAAAAATGCCATTTTTTCCAATCTTTCCAGGCCTGAAAAAAGGCACCTCAGTTTTCCCCCACTCTTTCCAAGGGGCATGTGGAAAAACAAGAAAAAAAGGTTTGACTGTATGAAACAAGTGCCCAGTGGTCTGCTGCACTGACCGGTCATTCGGTGCAGACCAGAGTTGAGGAGAGTGCCAGCCGACTGCAGGAACTTCATCACCTGCTTGAAGACCAGCCAGTCCTCCGACTTCTCCCCCGTCCTGTCCACCAGCTCCATGTAGTTCATGGCGCTGCAAAAGGGGCATCAGAACACAGGTGAATCCCAGGGTATGTAGCACTCTAGGAGGCAGCATCAATTTGCTTACAACATGGGGGCATCAGAACACAGGTGAAGCCCAGGATACACAGCACTCTAGGATACATGGGGGCATCAAAACACAGGCAAATCCCAAGATATGTAGCACTCTAGGATACAACATGGGGGTATCAGAACACAGGCGAATCCCAAGATATGTAGCACTCTAAGAGTAAGATACAACATGGGGGTATCGGAACACAGGCAAATCCCAAGATAGGTAGCACTCTAAGACACAACACGGGGGCATCAGAACACAGGCAAATCCCAAGATAGGTAGCACTCTAAGATACAACATGGGGGCATCAGAACACAGGTAAATCCCAAGATATTTAGCACTCTAGGATACAACATGGGGGCATCAGAACACAGGCGAATCCCAAGATATTTAGCACTCTAGGATAAAAACATGGGGGCATCAGAACACAGGCGAATCCCAAGATATGTAGCACTCTAGGACACAACATGGGGGCATCAGAACACAGGCGAATCCCAAGATATTTAGCACTCTAAGATACAACACGGGGGCATCAGAACACAGGCGAATCCCAAGATATGTAGCACTCTAAGATACAACACGGGGGCATCAGAACACAGGCGAATCCCAAGATATGTAGCACTCTAAGATACAACACAGGGGAATCAGAACACAGGCAAATCCCGAGATATGTAGCACTCTAAGATACAACACAGGGGCATCAGAACACAGGCAAATCCCGAGATATGTAGCACTCTAGGATACATGGGGGCATCAAAACACAGGCAAATCCCGAGATATGTAGCACTCTAGAATACAACATGGGGGTATCAGAACACAGGCGAATCCCAAGATATGTAGCACTCTAAGATACAACATGGGGGTATCAGAACACAGGTGAATCCCAGGATATGTAGCACTCTAGGATGCAGCATCAATTTGCTTACAACGTGGGGGCCATTCACACTACAGTCTGGGCCAGACTCCCACTCCGCTTGGCTTGGGCTGGATGCTGGCCACTGCACTTACAGTACAGTCTTCACGTTAACCAAAGCGTCGTCTTCTGGAAGATTTTTATGTCAGGTTAAGCTGATGCAAGCCTATCAATCGCAGACTTTTAAAACCCAAAGTTCAGTTTATGTCACGCAAGCCAGTTAATCTGAAAAATGTGCTCACTGATCATAATGGGAGACATTCCAATGAAATGCTGGTGGCAATGTCATGCCACTAAAAACTGCACAATTTTTTTAATAATAACAGACTCCACAATCACAGCTTCTAACCTCTGCAACGTCTTGTTAAAGAAGGCGTCTTTCAAGATGTCCCACATTCTGCCCATGGTGTCCCCAACATCCGCAGCAGTGCCGTGGTCATCATCCGGAACAAGGTGGGTGACGAGGGATTCCAGCGTCGTCATGAGACGCACCCAGTACAGTCCCTTGTTGTCTAACAGGTTCTCGACATCGCACTTTTCAACCCATTTTCCAGCAGCCACATCATAGTCAGAGTAGCACTGGGAGAAGCTCGTGTAGAACTCTTCAACCTGTTGCAGTGACCAGCAAACACAGGGATTAAAGCAACCCATTTTCCAGCAGCCACA